>CM040190.1:26308071-26398071 GCA_022606455.1 Callitettix versicolor
ATAACAAACTGCTATACACAGACCATATCAATGTTTGGACTGACGCTTATGTATAACAAACTGCTATAAACAGACCCTATCAATGTTTGGACTGACGCTTATGTATAACAAACTGCTATACACAGACCATATCAATGTTTGGACTGACGCTTATGTATAACAAACTGCTATAAACAGACCATATCAATGTTTGGACTGACGCTTATGTATAACAAACTGCTATAAACAGACCCTATCAATGTTTGGACTGACGCTTATGTATAACAAACTGCTATAAACAGACCCTATCAATGTTTGGACTGACGCTTATGTATAACAAACTGCTATAAACAGACCATATCAATGTTTGGACTGACGCTTATGTATAACAAACTGCTATAAACAGACCCTATCAATGTTTGGACTGACGCTTATGTATAACAAACTGCTATAAACAGACCCTATCAATGTTTGGACTGACGCTTATGTATAACAAACTGCTATAAACAGACCATATCAATGTTTGGACTGACGCTTATGTATAACAAACTGCTATAAACAGACCCTATCAATGTTTGGACTGACGCTTATGTATAACAAACTGCTATAAACAGACCATATCAATGTTTGGACTGACGCTTATGTATAACAAACTGCTATAAACAGACCCTATCAATGTTTGGACTGACGCTTATGTATAACAAACTGCTATAAACAGACCCTATCAATGTTTGGACTGACGCTTATGTATAACAAACTGCTATAAACAGACCATATCAATGTTTGGACTGACGCTTATGTATAACAAACTGCTATAAACAGACCCTATCAATGTTTGGACTGACGCTTATGTATAACAAACTGCTATACACAGACCCTATCAATGTTTGGACTGACGCTTATGTATAACAAACTGCTATAAACAGACCATATCAATGTTTGGACTGACGCTTATGTATAACAAACTGCTATAAACAGACCATATCAATGTTTGGACTGACGCTTATGTATAACAAACTGCTATACACAGACCCTATCAATGTTTGGACTGACGCTTATGTATAACAAACCTCGTGCAGATAATTTGTAAAATATTTCTTAATATTTTACATATCATTTAGTTTGAAATTATAGTACTCGATATAGAAGGATAAATATTGAGAAAGTAGATAAAAGTGTAATAAGGAGCAAGTTACTGAAGTAAAAAAGTGGAACTATTTTCTCGAACGACTGATAGGTCGCAAAGCCAAGCGAGGTTTGGAGACACGTTCTTCACTAAAGTTCGTGTTGCACAGACATCGTCAAGTAAAATAACGATGGTCTACAAAAACCGTAAATTGAGAGCGAAAACGTGTCCAACGTGTACAGTTTGAAAGTAATAATAAAATGTCTCTCAGTTCATAATTGAAAAGAATTAAGTCAAATAAATACGTTTTCCAGAAATACGAGTAAACTGCCAATTTGTAAAATCGAACTCGTAAGGGACTGTCGAGTGACCACGTGCTAAGTAAATATTCGTCAATTAAAATAAAATTTTAAAAAATCAATGATCAGTTTAATAGAACTAAATCAAAATTGCAATTATAAACAATAAACTTTAAATTCGAAAAAACTAACAAATATATATATATATATATAAAATATTATACATTATAATATATAATATATTATATTATTTATTTATATATTATTTTATATAAACTGCTAGAAACAGTTTAACTAACAGACTATAGTATTTCAATTGACTACGATAAAAAGTCTACACCAAAACTTCATCGCAATGACAGCGCCCAGAAATGAAGGCAGGAGAGTACAACCAGAAGTAGTTCGAATTTCTGAACTACTTTAGTAGGGTGGATAAATAACCCTACTAAAGAAGGATTCCAGAACCAAGAACGGAAGTTGTAAATCAGGAACACACTTCGGAATTTACAGTTATATAAGGTATCGAATTACAGAAATATCAAGTATGTAAACAAAGTAAATATGTATTGAATTCAAAAGTAAATTTCCGTTCCATATTTTGAATTTTTTTAATTTTAAGGCTAAAAGCACATTGTGGCTATTAGCGCTACCCTAAATGTAAGTGTAAAGTGAAGTCTTAAGTGAAGTGTAAGTGTGTGTTAGACTCGGGTATCGCGAGGGACGTCTAAATCATCTCAATAGATTGATAGATCATCTCAATAGCTCTTCTGCAACCCTCTGCGGGGTCCATATTTTCAAATTAGATTGATTCATACGTATATAAAACATTTTTAATTCAAGATTATTATTCTGTTTCTTTTTATTAGTTATTTATTGGTTTTTTTTGCTCTTTAAAACCGGTATTATAAACACACACACAAGCACACACACGCGCACACACACACACACACACACACACACACACACACACACACACACACACACAAGTAAGACAAAGGCTTATAATTACATAATAAATAGACTCAGGGCATCTCAATACTAAAGCTAAATTCAGTAATCGTAAATCAGGCTTTATAAACATTTCATTAGGGCCTACAAAGATTTAAATTCTAAATATTTAAAAATAAATAAATAAAAAGGTATTAAAATAAAAGTTTGTTTCAGTTTCTATAAATTAATTATAACTGTTATTATAATTAAATATAATAATTATAAGTAATGCATATCAATTTACGGTATAATTCAGAGTAAATAATACTATTAAAACTTGTATGAAATTAAAAAGAAGAAGAGAATCCTGAAAACTTTCCAATAACTGGCACTTAAGTTTATATTAATAATTAAAACTTTTAATGCAAGTACTTCAAGATTTGAAATTCAATAAGTAATTATATTGGAATTTCAAATTAAATCAGAATATAAAGAGTCTGTACGATATTAGTTTCAGAAAAATAAATTTTGTATATACAAATTAAAAAGAGTTGGTATTCATAATTAATGTAATCAATAAATAATTGAACCAGCGTTACTTTTGCTTGGATAAATCCTTTAAAGACACGACTCGAGTGAGAGTCTTGAAATACAAAATGAATAGACATTAATTAAAATTTAAAAAGAGTGAAATAAATTCAAATAAGCTACGCTAGAAAACTTGTTTGTGAGGATCGAAATTAGGGTTCGGGTGTAAACAGCCGAGTTAAGCTACAATTGGAAACGAATAGACTAGCATCTTCCGAGCATACATCGAGTGTCAACGAAAGTAGAATTGACGAAGCTAGGGAAGGCAGATCATTATACTGAACATAGTTATCTTGATTTAATTATAAAAATTTACTGTTATTTAAAATTTTTAAATGACCACCATTTTTAAATGGATTACTGGAAAAAAATTATTATTGTTTCAATTAGTTCTTGACATTTGTGGATAATGTGCAAAAATTCCAATTCAATCGTTTCAACGGTTAAGTCATTATGGAAGTACAAGTTAAAAATAATAAAAAAAACAAAAGGCACGTTTTGGCAAAAAAGATTTTTTAAAAAAAACTGGTTTTCTTATTTTGATCCAAATATCCACGTCCCGAATTATGCCCTCACATTACAGAAACATTCTGTATATATTATATAATTTTAACTACTGTTAAAAAATTTAAAAGTGTTTCGGATATTATGATCTGTGCTCATTAACTCATTCGGCTCTTAACATTATGACAACCAAAAGCTCATTTTCCAGTGGAAATTTACAGATACAAGTTTCTACAAGTTCAATACACTTTATCTAAATATCAGAAAGGAGAGGAAAACCGTCTACATTCTAAATGTTTGCCTTGGCACGTACGTTAGGCACGAGCGGCGTATTCCAGAGATTAAAAGTGTCTTACAAGAGTTAACTCATCTTAAGACGCAGGGGTGAATTAGAAACCTCCCCAAGGAGTAGCACTTTATCTCAATATTGCAGTAAGGGTGGTTAGCAAATACCTAACTACCCCTTCTTTACTTCTTTGCGCAAACTGCCAGCTCACGTTATTATTTCATAATGTTATTAATTTCATGCTGGAAAATGTATTTCATTCAATTTATAAACGGTTATTGTTATTTTTAGTAATTATTATTGATATTGTTAATATACCTCTTTGTTAATGACGGTTATTGTTGAATTTTTTTTTAGTGTTATCTTTATGGTTTAGATCGAGCGTTTGTTTGCCTGAACAGTGAGTCGGGATATTAGCAAAGTTTTTTTTTTAAGTTTAGTAACCACACCAAAAGTTAGTAAATAAATGGGCATTTTGTTCTAAACAATACATGAAATTTTGAGAGTATGGATCAACTCTAGTTCTCAAAAGCTATTTAGTTTCTTTGTGACTTGTTCTCTGATCACATTTGTAGTTTTTCATATTTTACGACTTAGGGGTTTTTTGTTTAGTTTTTATTATTTAACATAGACCTGAGTAGCTTATGTTCTAATTGTTAAGTTTATGTCTTAAGTTAAGCACTTGTAAACGAGAGTTGACCCACTTTTCGATATACAAAAATAATGGCAAATGCGCAAATAATCAATAATAATAAACGTTTGTGTATAAACACCATTTTTCGCGACATCCACTTGTTATTATTACCATACGTAGTTATTTAATTGTTTTATGACATAAATTTGAACTATTTTGCAGGCGAACTAGGTTTTTTCGAGAGGAAGCTTACATTTTATAGGTATATAAAAGTTTCGTTTAAAATATATTGTATATAACGTGATTGACTTGTAAAAATTAAGCAATATTTATGTACCTTTTATTCGTAATTGTTATTTTTTCTAAAGAATCACTTTGACGTGTTTAACAAAAGCAACAAAATGGCAGATCTTTAATTCCTTCAGTAACGACTGCTAAGTTGTGCCAATTCAGATAGTAAAAAGAAACACTTAAAGTATATCTCTTCCAGAGATTTGAATGCTTTAGAAGAGAAGAGGGTTTCAATTATTTTTAAATGATGAATAAATTACAATTTATGTCCACATTAACAGTTACACTTGCAGCCATGTGTAAAACGTTTCCCCCATCCTGTCCATCCATGCTTGAAGTATTGAGATAAAAATGAGGGCGTTGCAATGCCACCCTTTTGCACGTTTACCTTAATTGTTGCATTCAACTTTTGTACGAAATTAAAAGAAATATTATCCATAGAAAACACAAATTTGTTTTAAGATATAAGTGGATATTTTACTTTTTGGTTTGGAGTACATTTTGGATTTGGGACTGGTTAATCGGTCTCTTTTAATCTTTTATTTCTTATGCCCAACACATTCCTCAATGTTATAGACCACAAATACTTATTGTAATTCTGATTTCAAACGCACACAAATGTTGGAGTGTCAACGTCGTGTAAATAACAGATTGTTTTACTGTTTTATCTACACTAAGTTTTGTTTTCGGTTAAAAAAATAGGCTAAAACGGGTACACATTGTGGAGTAAAGCCTGGGAGTAATTCAAATTCATTCGGAAACTTGTAGAAGAGTTAAATAAAATAAAACAATTTTTAACATTTTAATTTTAAAACTCATGTTTAGGAATTAGTTTACTAGAATATTATCTACGTTAAATATAAAATACTGTATTGCAAAGAACAACAGACCTCGCAGTATATTCTTAGTTAATTGCTTCGCCACTGTTCCGCGACAGCGCTGTAATATTTCCGACAATTTAACCGGTAGCCGTAACATTTACGAAAGACGTTGCTGGATCAACTTTATTCGAATTTTATGTTCTTTCTCCATGAAGCCGTCAAAATTGTAATAGAACTAGCCGTTCAGTCAGTATTACAAGGAATTTCGTACTAAATTAAAAAATAATCGGCGAATGCATCTGGCCGAAACGGCGTAACAAACATACGTACAACGGTCAATACGGTCGAGTTGAAAAGGAGGAGGTCTAAGGAGAAAGATAGGATAAGTATCTCGTTCAGTACATTGTTCGATACTAATGCATTTCGGAAAATGATTAAACCAACAGGCGGATATTTTCAGTTGTTTTTTCTGTTTTTCGTTAAAAGCTAGGCGACTGTCAGTTCCATCTTCGTTAGGTCATTCAGTCTTTCCAATTCACTGATAAGGCATTCCTCTGTGGAATTCGATCATAGTCCACGCTTTCTAAATAGAACGAGTTTTTGTCCCGCTTTTGTCACCCAGTTATCTGTCGCACAGATCGATCAGTTCCCACTCCTGTTGGAACGTCGTATTTCCGAAACCTTCCCTTACAGTGCAACGTTTCGGCGATTTCATCAAATGCTTGTCAGATCAACCCTTTATTAAACACACCCTCCAAACCATAAGGAAACAGAGGAAGACACTAATCAAGTAGAATTTTAATTAACCTATTCTAAACAGTCTAATATATTTCATTTTCAAAAACCGGTACAAAATCAAAACGTTCAAATAGATATTTAGTATGTGTTATTTGATTTTTAGTTAGTTTAATATGTCCATTTTGATTCACATTGACACAAAAATTCAATTTTGGTAAGTAGCTTGTAGTACATGTTACGAATTAAAATCTTTTCATCCGTTTAAAAGGGCAAATATTCCAAAACTTCAGAAAAATATAACTCTTTATCTAAACATTTTTGAAAACTTTATTTTACCATTTTAATATTAAAGTGTGCTTAAATTAGAATTTAACGTTTAAAACTCCATTAAAAATACGAAAATTAAAAATGGTTGCCAGGGTACATTTTTCACACTGTCAAAGTAATTTAGAAAATTAAAATGTTAATCTAAGCAGGTTTTAAGTTAAATATTAAGTGGAATAAGTTAAAAAAAATATGTAACAAAAACAACAATTTGTTACTGTTTCTACCACGAAAGTTAGCCCGCCGAGACGGCTGAAATGAGCACCTGATGTGTTTAGCGATTCCACCGTAGCTCTAGCTCATACTACTCTAAGTGTAAAGCGACCCATGCTGATGGAGTGTATGACATCGGTCTAATGGTGTAGCAAAAGGAGTCCTGTAATACCTGGTAATCCCCCAATATAACTTAGCTTTACCCATGCATGAGGGGCTCTGGGTTGGCGGACATAATTTCCATAACTACTCATGTTCCCACGAGTAAGAATGAGCGGGAACTCACCGCACAACAAAACTCTGGCCAAATGAATTGACACTCTCCGTGGTAAGTGTCAAGAGTAAGTGCGAGAACGAAAGTAATTTAGCAGAGCAAACCTCAAGCATCCGCAAGTATTTCAATAATAAATTGAGAAGTCACCAATTTAAAGTGATAGAAGTCACCAAAATTGAATCCTGTAAAAATCTTAGACTTTCTGAAGAAACTAGGATTGGAAAAGGATCTGTAACTAAGCGATTCAGGAATATAGACGGGAGACACGTACAAGGTCGTAGTCCAATAGCGACCCTAGAAAGTCACTAAGTTCATTCATTCACCACGTAAGTTAGACAAAGGTGTCATGGATGTTTTTATTTACTAAATTACGTAACTGTAACAAGATTTAATTAAGTGGCAAGTATTAAAACAGCAAAAATAATTAACTACAGTTTTTTTCAATAAAGCGAAAAATTAATTATAGATTATTGCAGATTCAATGTGAAAATACTTAAAACGAGTTTTGTTTAAATAACATTTTATTTATGAAATAACAATACAGTGTAAAATTATATTTAAGTTATACATATTGAAATTCACCTCAAGCCTGGAGAGCACCTTTAAATCCCACCGGCTTTCTGTTCCCCACAGGGCCTGCATTATTTATCAGAGAAAAGTGGTTTCCACTTTGCTGTTTTATCGTTTCAGATTCCACCCCACCGACCCTCGGCCTCATCTATATAACTCCTGCTAATTTCATTATTACTCATCTCGTTCCTTTCTCAAATTTTATGTAATGAGCTTGTCCTAATTTTACTGATATTGCTATTTTTATATGGATCGTTAAATGAAATACTTGTTTGTTAAGGTACTTTTTAAATCACTGTAAAAAATTATAAAGTAGTTTTCTCAATTTTTAAACACGAAAAGATGGTAAGAATATGTACAATGTAAAAAAATAAATATATGCATTTAAAAATAAAGAAAGAAACATTAAATAATATATGTTATTACCAAGGACACATACAACAAGAAGTCCCTCTCCTGGAATACAAAGATAAGGCATTATCATACTGTAATTAAACCAGAAGCCTTATATGCAGCTGAAACATTATCTCTCACAACCCAGGGCCCACTTGAAAGGCTGGAGATCAAAGAAAGAAAGATATTACGAAAAATCTTAGGCCCCAAATTCCGTAACAACCAATTACTCCACATCAGTAATGAAACTCTTTACCAAAAAACTGAAACACTATCAGACACAATAAGAAAAAGGAGAATTGATTTTTATGGGCACATCCTCCGAATGGACAATAATAGACTAACCAAAAAAATATTTGACTACTTTAGCAGTAGAAGAGCCAAACCACTTCGGTTTAGAGAAACGGAGAAAGACATAACAGAACTGCAGATCACTGACACTATGCTCATGGACAGAACAGCCAAAACAATAACCAAGGACAAGAAGCAACGGTTCCAAGGCAAAATCAAATCCAAGCGAACGATCCAAATCTCTGACGAAGAAAGAAAAGCAAGATCACAACGTATGAAGCAATACTGGGCTACGAGGAAGGCACAGAACATTGAGAAGTGATTGATTTAGTGTACCCCAAAGTTGGGTGAAACAAATAAAGAGAATATATGTTGTTTAAAGATTGTTTATATAAGTTTGTAATTTTTCCTCGTGAAACGAATATTCATTTATCAGGATACATATGTATAATCATTTCTATGTTCAGTATAATAATCTACCTTTCCTAGCTTCGTCAATTCTTCTTTCGTTGAGGCGTTTCGGAGAACCTCCATCTTCAAAAACTATTTTTATACTGGTCACCAATATTATGGCTCGTCCTATTTATAACTTTCTAGCTCCACCTCGTACCCCTCCTATATTTACGTGCTTATGTTCAAAACGTGTACATTAAAACCTAACGTGCTTGCTTCTGATTGGCTCTTCAAAATCATACATTTTCGCTCGCTTCTGATTGGCCCTTTCATTCCTCTTATAATCATTTCCTTATTTTTATCTTTTAGTACTAAAAGTATTTAAACAGAACGTCAGAAAAGTATGAACTATGATGATTTTTTAAGTTCCATTCAGAAAATTAGAAAAAAAACATTGTAATGGGAAAAGGAAGCAACAATGCCTCAGTGATTAGACAAATACGTTTTTCTCCTTATCAATTAGGTTACAACCTATTAAATGTTACAATATTTATCTAATAATAAAATGTCAATATTTTACTTATATGTGTCTATTTCTATGTTTTCCTGTTCATACGCACGAGTTTGCTTTTTTCTCGTTCTTGCCTGTTGTTATATTTGTGCTAATGTGTATTTGATCTTTGATCTGTCTTATCGTTTTATGTCTGCGATATTCTTATGTCTGTCTTATCGTTTTAATATCTGTTCTTACGTTTGTGTATCGAATGACTGTTTCACAATGACTTATTTTTATGTTCTCTTTAAATTTAACACATTTTTTATTTTATATCTTTAACAAATTGTACATATCTTTAAAATTAATTGTTAACTATGTCAAACAAATAAATCGTTAAGGACACGAAAGTGGGTTGGCCCGCTGATTCATTTTTTTAAATAAGAATGGATTGAGGATTGAGTTCCGTATTTGTAACTACATGTTTTCCATAAACTTTGAAAATAAACAGCTTATTCACAAAAAAAATAAAACTTATCTATAATATATGTTCATTATCAATTAAACTCTCTTGCAACTACAAATTTATTAGTTAAAGTGGTAACAAAAGCTTTTTTCTATTCTCACTAATTAAACAACTCTTTCCTCGTTATGGAATTGACACTAAACCAAACAATTGTTCTAATATTGCTATAAGAAAGTTTAACTAATACATTCTTCAGTATTTAATTTAATTGTTTCTTTGATTTATTATTATTATTGTTATTATTATTATTATTATTATTATTATTGTTGTTATTATTATTATTATTATTATTATTATTATTATTATTATTATTATTATTATTATTATTATTATTATTATTATTATTATTATTATTATTATTATTATTATTATTATTATTATTATTATTATTATTATTATTGGTGTAGTTGTTGCCTCCTTCAACATTTCTACCTGAAACACGTCTAGAAAATCTTAAGTCACTCGCTTAAATGTTCCACATCGAAAGGCGAAGATTTAGACTGAAACGGTGAAATAACGGAGTGGAAAGGTTTTCCCACATAAAACGTAACGGCGCTCATTAAATGGTTTATTCCATTTATTGCGCCCTTAATGTAGGGGCGGAGGGTTGTAAACCGGAAGGCGGAACTGTCCCACAGTTTGCAAAAAAACGTTACACATTCTATAGTATTAACTATTATGTTGTGTGAAAAGACATCAAATGTAGGTTACAGTGTAACAGCTGATTTGTTTAACCGAATAACAACAGCTGATTGTAAACTGTTTCCGTAATGCGCGGATGTAATTCAGGTCGCCGTTATATGGTTCAAAATAAAGAAAAATTTCACATAAAAATCCTAGACACGCTTGTTTTATATCAGCTATTCATTATTTTGTTTAAATTTTATACTGTATAATTTATTTCTCTGATACGGGATAACCGATTTACTTGAAATTTTACACCTTAATTCTCATTAATGCAAAAACCTAGTTTAAGACAAAAAACTAAATTTTCCAATAGTTTGTTTTAAAGTGGTGACTATTTAAAATGTTAAATTAAAATTACTGAAAAACTTATTATTTTTTTAATAGTATAAATGCAGAACTATCTTATAAAGGTATCAGTAAACAGCGTCCATTAGTGTGCATTGTTGATAGCGGAAGGCAAGGTTATATATTACCACTGATATAGTATATGCCATTGTTATCAAATTCGATAGACGAACTAAATAAATTTACTCTTTGGGTTATTTTTCAAATAGCGTTTTTCAGCAACCTTATAAATGGTCGCCTATTAAAAACGGATAGTTGGAACAAGTTTAAACTAAAAATTCACATCAATACAATATACAATGTCTATTAAATTGCTTAAGCCGTTTTAGAGATATAAATAATGTATTAAAAATAATAAAAAAAGAAACATCCTTTAGGGATATTACAAAATCCCATATTCTGAGTTATTAATTTGAGCCACGAGATGTACAAAGCACTGTAATTGTTTGATGAACCAAACTGTAAAGTTCGACTCAACGAGATGCTGCTTTTACGAAAACAAATATTACGTTGTTTGTTTTAACTTTAATGAATATGCAAGTCCAATTAAATTACGGGACGCAGCGGTTTCGCTGTCATGATAGAAGCGAATTTCCAACAACATTTTCTAAATCTTACACTTTTGTTTACATCATCATAATCAGTATTTAAATTTACACATATATTAGCAATTTAAACATTAAAATATTAAAATAACCTATAATTACAATGAGGTTCATTTTCGTATTTCTGTGACATTTGTAAAGTAAAATGTTAACGTTAATTCTGGTTACGATGGTGGAATCATTTTTTCATAAAAGTGTAAGGTTAAAAATTCACTTACTAATAGAATCAACATGACCGCCATTTTGAAACTGTTGAACGGATTCGTTGCGTAACAACTTTGTACAAGCTAATGCCGCCTCGGTGGCCTAGTTGATAGCGTACTGGGCTTTCACCCCGAGGACCCGGGTTCGATTCCCGGCCAGGGATTGGCATTTTCATATGCTATAAATCATCCCATCGTCTGCGTTAGCCCAAGTGTGCACAACAGTCGGACGTTAAAAAAAAAAAAAAAAATTGTACAAGCTAATATCAAGATGTAAAGTTTGAATACAGTCGGACTAAAATTTCGAACGTACTAAAACTTGCACGCACCCGCACATACAAACATGCACGAATACGCAGTCCATTTTTTAAATAAACATTCTTCATAAAACAGTATTAAAGGACTTAGATTGTTGATATCAATAAAAGTATTATTGACATATTTTTATCAGTATCACATTTATCATTTCTCTCTTTTCCTAATCCATAATCCACAATATCTCTCTTTTACAGTTCACTCCTTTCACAAGAAAATATACATAACTCCAATAGATATTCTCACAAAATCCGATTAGTTAAATTAGTTTAAAATTTGTCCGTCTCAGCGCTAGCACAGTTATTTAAATTCCCCGTATTGTTTTGCTAGTCACAAAACAAAAGCGAAAAATAATTCCATCCCGATGCAGTCGTGACGTCAGCAGTCTTTAGTGCACCGGTAAATTGCATTACGTGCAGTGACTCCGGTTGGAGCTGATGCTGGATCCGATATCCGTAGTAAATAATTTATAAAGATAAAAAGTCGCCCGGTAGATACAAGTATATTAATAAAATCGTTTTACTGTCTGAATGATCATTTACAAACGTCAGCTGGTGAAGCAGTTTTCATGTACAACTGTGTATAAAGTATGTTAACTTAAGCTGACGCTAGAAAACGTCAACAGAAAAATAAAAACAATACTACAATAATACTTCTTTAAAATTTTAAACTTTTTTTGAAAATCTTATTTCACAATTTTAGGCAGAACTTTTTAAATTACACCAAAAATTCCCAACGTAAATTTATGCAGATTTTAAAGCCGATTGAAATAACGAAATCGATTTTTGAAAAAATAGTGTTTAAGTTGAACAAAATTAAGATTTTTGTAAAGATTTAGAATGGATTAAAACTGTCGAATGAAGTGGTCTCAGCTGCTAACCAAGTAGTTTTATTTACCAAGTGTGAAACAAATCTGACCAAAATTCGAACGTGAAATCTATAACACACACACACACACACACACACACACACACACACACACACACATACATACACACACACACACACGAACTATACGAACTATAATATATATAAAACATAATATACATGTATGAATATATCTGTAATTACCCTTTATAAAGTGATCTATAGTTCACTTGAAGGTCTCTGGTCTAGGTTTTACTGTGATGGTTGTTCCAATAGCTAATTTCCAATGTAAATTCCCTAGTAAATAGCATTTTTGGGAAACGCTAGATTGACCGCAATTATCTTTATGGCTGGCATAATGGAAATAAATATACCGACGGACAGACATTATGAAGTAATATGTCTTCTTATGAAGTAATATGTCAGATGTAATAAAGTACCTTGAAAACGTAAGGATCCATTAACATCTCAATATTAGCATTTTTTACAATCACCACTTTTCCTTTACACATCGTATTGAAATTAAAAGGAGCATTGAAAAACTGAGCTTCTGTTCTAAAACGAGCTCAGCGAATGAGTGCCTACGATTTATAAATACATAGATCGATTACTGTTCAAAACAAAATCCATTCAGACTCTCCAAGTAAGGCTCCATGCTTTCCTCTCCCTTAACTCTTCCCTCTCCTCTAATTACAGCCGCACTTCGTTCCGGAAAATCTTGTATAATTAAATTTAAGAATAATTTAACGCGCAAAAACTAATCACGCGGTTATAATTGCGTTAAATTACGGCTGAGCCAAGCGGAAAACGTTACCAACTGGAAGAAGTGAAATTACCGGACTGTGCAATAATTGTCAGCAGTTGGTATAATTGTTTTCCGCAAACTAGTGTTCGCTCAGGAGGTCGTGACAATATGCAAGAAATTTAGGAGATACTCTGCGTGTTATTGTCAGTACAGAGTGAAGCGTTAGTACGTTAATTGAAAAGAGATTAAGTTTATGAAACAAAATGATGCAATATACATTGTTTATTCTGTCAGTGTCGCCAACTTTAGATTTTTAACTCTTCCTTTGTTTAAAAGTGCAGGACGCATTTCTATATTAATTTTTAGATTTATCCAGGATGTTTTTATTATGTGTGAACATAATTCTGAAAGTAGTTAATTGAAGCAAAATAAAAATCCCGTAGAAAAATGTCCCAAAACACTTTATTCACCAAAAATTTGCCATTTTTTTACTAAATAATTCAGATCTCTAGGATATTATTCAGTTGAAACTATTCCACAGTACCGATCTTTAAAAAGTTTTAGATTAAAAAAAAACGATGAAGTTTCTTTTAATAATCTGTAAGAATAAAAATAAAAATTATTCAAAATCTTTAAATTTCTGTCAAAACCATTAAGGTTTACGGTTTATAGTTAGTTTAATTTCCTATCGATAAAAACAAACTATCGAACAAAGGATAACACAGCGATAATTTGTGTTCATTGCTAAAAGCAGTAGGCTATGTCATATGACCATCAATGGTCTCGTATTAGGATATTCATAACTCAAGCAGTGCAGCAAATGTGAAATAAACCATGTTTTCGGTTTGCGAGTAATTCAAAAAACCAAATTAACTCTGACCGTTGTCTTATTCCTCTGATTTATTTTCAAAATGAATTTTTTTACTTAAAATTTGTTAATTGACCAAATTATTATTCTTCATATACGATAAAAAATTTGATTAAAATCTGACGAACTTTTTTGTAACACAAGCCCAATTTTTTTTTGTCAGGAGCTTCTCAACCTGTTTTTTTTGGGGGGGGGAATAAGAGAAAGTCTGTGTAATATTTTTACTGCTTGTATTAATGAACCGTTTTATTCTAATAAATTTAGTTTATAGTTTTCGCGAAAAATAAATCATAAAATGATTAGTTTAAAGCACAGTGTTCAACGTGTCCTAGCTGTGAAAAGGAAGAATCCAGCCAGTGCTACCAAAGTGACAAAGTCGCAGGAAATTAGCAGGATATAAATCAAAAATGTTGGCAGTTTCGTTTACGTTTTCAATTCCGTCGTGTTTCCAAAAGGATATGAACAGCGCTAGTCAAGAAGGGGTCTGCTTTATTGTGTCGTGTTTTAAAATTTAATTTTACTTCGGCGTACTTTTTTATATTGTGAAATTTTACACTGAAATGGACAATATTTTGTTATATATGAGGGTGTTAGAGTCAAAGGAAATTTTGTGGACTGGAAAGTCGTTTGTAGGAAAACAGTTTTCGTTTGGCAAGTGGTGAAGCTTGACCTTGAACTACAAAACTTGTAGTGGTCTTTTAAAATGGAGGACACCCTAAAATGCTTCTTGCAAAATTACATCATTTTTGAAAATGGTCCAAAAGCATAATGTTAACTTTCTATAATCTAATTATTTATAAAAAAAACTGTTAAGTAGGTGCAGGAAAAAACAAAACAAAAATAGTACATAATTCTCAAATTAAATTTTGATCATGTATGGCGAATAATAACCTATCAAGTTGTGTACCAAATTTCAAATAAAAGAATTTACATTTCAAGAATAAATTGAAAAACTAACCTGGGCCATGGTTTCTTTAATAAATTTAAACATATTAATATTAATTTATTATTTATTACACTCAGATTTTAAAATGATTTAAAAAATCAAGTTTACACCCAGTTAAAAACTATATTATTGAATAAGAAGACCTAATTAAATAGGAAGAAATTGTAGATACATGTTAAATTTTATCAAAAACTGACAACTGGTTAAGTCTCTAGTGATGTGGTCATACACACAAAACACTTTTTTGAGTATGGGACCTGAAAAGATACATCAAAATATCAAACTCAATTTTTTCACGATCACCAAAAGTTCTAAAATCAAATTTAACACCTGTTTTGTTAACTATGAATATAAATACACCAAGAAATAATTAAATCACCACGTAGAAGGGATAAACCACCACCTGTAAGTTATGAGATTTTCCGCTCTCTATCTCACATTGTTTCATATTACTACAACATTAACCGAATGGTATTTTCAATACACTCCATTTAATTTAACATTCCATTGCACACACTCATGTACACTTACTTGTTAATGAATTAAGTTTGGTTTGCAGTTAGATTGAACAAATTTTGTTTAATAACGTTCAAAACAGATAAATAAATATTTGTTTAAGAGCAGTAGTTATATTAACTAAAAATATAGTACTATGCAATGAATTATATTTAATTAAATATATTAATAAATTTTCATTGTAAAATCAGCTATTAGAGTGGCATTAATGGAAAGACCCAAAATGTGTGTGTGTGTGTGTGTGTGTGTGTGTGTGTGTGTGTGTGTGTGTGTGTGTGTTTCAGCACATTCACATTCTCAATTTAGGTCTGATTTAATTTAAACGTGGCACAACACTTTACTTAGATAATATCTTTAATACGCTAGTATTTCAGGAAAATCCATCCAATTTCCTAATCTTTAAATAATCGCGACACGCAGCTGTCTCGCTGAACTGATATGAATGGACAATATCAAAGCACAAAAAATTCAAGGTCCCTGCGTTGGGTATTTTACCTGATAGAAGCGAATTTCCAAAAATATTTTTCTTTGTCTTACTCTTTTTGAATTTCTAATTTCACCATTGTGATCAGCATACATTAGTAATTAAAATTTTCAAATTACAATGAAAATACGAAAATGAACTCTGACAGTAGTCAAAAAATGTTTTAATTTCAACGTTTTGAAAATTGAAAATAAATGTTGGATGCAGTTTTTAACGTTAAGATGGTGAAATAGGATTTTCAAAATAATTTATTAAGAAAAACGTTATGAATTTTAAAAATTTAAAATGACTGTTACATTTAAACTGAATAAATATATAATACAATATTATTTATATATATATATATATATATATATATATATATATATATATATGTATATATAAATTCATTAATTCTATAGTTTTAATCTGTTTACCTTCCCCCTACAAATTTTTTCGACCACTCAAAAAGTAATATATAACTTAGGATCGGTATTAATTTCAAGGTTTCGGGTGTGGGTCTTACAGTGATGATTTATGCAATAGTTTCTAATGAAAATTCACTGAAAAGAGCCACGAAATATTTTTGAAAATCGCTTCTATTACGTCAGCGATACTGTAGTATTTTTCTCTTTACAATTATATTTTCCTTTGATTTATGTTAATAAGATTTTCAGTAAATTTTCATAAGAAAATTAATTATTAGCTGCATCATGATAATACCAAACCTGAGACCTTGAAATGAGCGCCAATCCTGACTTTTTAAGGAGTCGTTAAAATGTTTACACACTCACGTTTGTAAAATTGCTACGAATTGATTCAAGCTTGAAACAAAATCGATTTCAGTAATAACTTAGATAAGTTTGTTAACGAGCAAAATTCGTTTGTCAGCTTCAAAAAAACAACTTTCAGAATTAATAACTTTTTTGTTTTAAATATTTTTGAAAATCTCATTTCGGCGTTAAAAACTGCATAAATTAGCTTCTTTAATTTAAAAAAAATCCGTTGAAATTGGAAATTTAATTTGGTTCATTTTCTCAATGTAATTTTAAATTTTAAGAGCAAATATTATCAGTATTTGCTATTATCAATATATTATCAATAATAATATTATAATATTAATATTATTGCAAATATGCAAATATTAATGTTTATTTTGATGATGAAATACAATTTTGAAAAAAATTCAAATACTTTTTGAAGTTAGTTTCCTTATGCAAGACTGCTGCTCCCCCTATTTTTCCTGTTAATTTGACATATATTACCATGTTAGGTTGATGATATTATCCTGTTATATTGACTTATATTATCCTGTTAGGTTGACTGATATTATCCTGTTAGGTTGACTGATATTATCCTGTTAGGTTGACTGATGTTATCCTATTAGGTTGACTGATACTACCCTGTTACTGTGACTGATATTATCTTGTTAGGTTGACTCATATTATCCTGTTAAATTTACTGATATTATCCTGTAAAGTTGACTGATATTACCCTGTTAGTTTGACTGATATTATTTACTCAGTGACAACACGGAATCGTTCCCAATGGACCACATTCTAACAAATATATCGGTTTGTGTAATATGTTCATATGAAAAACAAATAATTACTTGACGCAGTTTGCTAAAAAAATATTTTTCGCCATACAATATAAATTTCTTATTGTATACAATATAAATAATGCATGCAACGCTATATATTACCAATATATTGTATTACCAACGTATACATACTTCAATGTATTATCAGCGCTGGTTCTAAAGCGATACGGTTTTGTAGAAAGAATAAACTTTATTATTTCTGCAAGTGAGAAAATATGCATGGTAATTTATCAGTTCGAAAAGTTAATTTAAGCTATTATTGCTCTCGACGCTTTTCAAAATATGTCAGAACATTAATTTCGTGAACGGTAATCACGAAACAATTTTAAATTGTTGGAATCTTTGAACGATTCGAGTTTTAATAATAAAAATAAAAACCAACATAACTGTCACAAAAAGCGTGAAACAACGGAATGCCATTTACAGTTTGGAACTTAATAGAAACTGTACAAAAATAATAACTTTGCTGTCAGTGGTTTACATTTATAGTGCAGTTTAATGTGTAGACTGGGCGGTAATTTTTTTAATGAATTTACTATAAAAATTAACTAAAAACTGAGAAACTAAAAAAAAGTGAGGTACTCAAACTCACGACCTTGAAATAAGCGCCGATACTTGTACGCCTACATACTGGAGGGAACAATTAGCAGTTTTTAAGTATCCTTAACTTAAAAATGAAAACGTACATAGAGTTGGCAGTACCTTAAGGGGCGCGGGACAAAAAAAACTAAAAAAAGGAATTGAGAATCGGTAGAATGAAAACGTATAAAAACTATGTGAGAATGACATTTTTAGCCATTTTCTTTTTCTTGAACATTGACGCGTCTCTAGCCTAAACTACTGAACCGATTTTTACTGACGATGACTCATTTTATCTGTTTTGTTTTCAGGATGTTCCTTTGGTATAAAAAATTACAAATTGATTTAAAAATTACAATAAAAACAACAGAAAATAGCATTTAATCACTCACGAGCAAATATCCTAAATTACATAACAAATTTTGATCCAATGATGACTCAAATTATTAGTCGTGATTATAATATATGTTTCCCGCAGAGAATTTAAGTGTTAAAAAATATTAAATCTTAAAAACAGCCCGGAAAATGGTTAATTTGGAATCTTTGACGCTTCTACAGCCTACTTACCCTATTGGACCAATTTTCATCAATGATTACTAATTATATTTGTCAAAGTTGGTTCTTTTTAAATGAAAATTCTAAAAATAAGAACGTTTAAAGTTTTTAACATAGCAAAAAACTGCTAAAAAATTACCGAATTTGGTATTTTACACCTTAATTAACTTGTTACTTACGTCAATACGTTATGAAAAATTTTAAAAAAATATTTCTTTAAGTTATTTCTCTACGATCCTAAAAAAAACAGCTCTCATAGTCTTGGGCTGTTATAATAGGATATAAACACTGTAAAATAATTTCTTTGTATAAACATTTTTTTCGATAATTAAATTATCATTAAATTAACATTAAATTATTAGATAACTAGCTGTTACCCGTTGCGGCTTTGCCTGCAATTATAATGTAGGCTATAAAATTTATAGTTGATTTTCAAAATCAGAATAGATCATTTCATTTTAATATATTTCTATTTACAATATTATACGATTTATGGTTTTCGGCCAAGAAATATACATTTTTGCTACTCGATACTCTAAAACAGGGTCCTGTCATATTTTAATAAAATACAGTATTATTAAAAAATCACTATTATTCAATTAAACTGGAATAGTATTGTGTTTACCTCAGGTACCTAAACCGTGTTCATACCAAATTTAATCTCAATTGGTGCAGTAGTTAAAGTGTGATTGAATAACAAACAAATAAACAAAAACAAACTTTCAGACATATAATATGATTACCTGTTAACCGTCACGGCTTTGCCCGCAATCGTAATATACATTAAAGATCACGCATCACCGTGTTAGGACCAACAACCGTGTCAGTTAGGATATGTAGAATTCTTACAAAAAATATAAAGGTTTTTTCACACATCATCGTGTAGGCCCAATAACCGTGTCAGGATATGTCGTATTCTTTAAAAAAATATAAAGGTTTTTTCACGCATCACTGTGTTAGACCTAACAACCGTGTTAGTTAAGTTACTCTTTAAAAAAAATATAACGGTTTTTTTCATGCATCACCTTATTAGGCCCAACAACCGTGTCAGTTAGGTTATAAGTACTATTTAAAAAAAATTAATAAAGGTTTTTTTAATGAATCACCGTGTTAGGCATAACAACCATGTTAGTTAGCTTATGGAGTATTCTTTTAAAAAACTATAAAGTATTTTTCACGCATTACCAAGGTAGACCTAACAACCGTGTCAGTTAAGGTTTCAGTACTATTTAAAAAAAAAATAAAGGTTTTTTTCACACATTACCGTGATAGGCCCAACAATTTGTGTCAGTTAGGATATGTAGTATTCTTTAAAAAATATATAAAGGTCTTTCATGCATCACCGTGTTAGGCCTAACAGCCCTGTCAATTAGGTTATATAATATTCTTTAAAAAGTAAAGGTTTTTTTTACACATCACCGTGATAGGCCTAACAATCGTATCAGTTAGGATATGTAGTATTCTTTAAAAAAATATAAAGGTTTTTCACACATCACCGTGATAGGCTCAACATCCGTATCAGTTATGATATGTAGTATTCTTTAAAACATTATACAGGTTTTTTCACGCATCACCGTGTTAGGCCTAACAACCATGTCAGTTAGGATATGTAGTATTCTTTAAAATAATATAAAGTTTTTTCACACATCACAGTGTTAGGCCTAACAACCGTATCAATTAGGTTATGTAGTATTCTAAAAAAAATAAAGGTTTTTTTCACACATCACCATGATAGGCCCAACAACCGTGTCAGTTGGGATATGTAGTAGTCTTTAAAAAATATAAAGGTTTTTCACGCATCACCGTGTTAGGCCTAACAACCATGTCAGTTAGGATATGTAGTATTCTTTAAAAAAATGTAAAGGTTTTTCACGCATCACCGTTTTAGGCCTAACAACCGTGTCAGGATATATAGTAGGCTATTTTAAAAAAATATATAAAGGTTTTTCATGAATCACCTTGTTAGGCCTAACAACCGTGTCAGTTTGGTTATGCAGAATTCTTTTAAAAAATTGGTTTCTTATCACCCAAAACCCGTGTTAGTCGTATTTTTATTGTTTTACCGATTTACAACATGTTACTGATTTTCGCCGGGTACCAATTTTGAGGTTATGTTGGTCACTTTTATTTTAGATTTTATCGTACTTCTCGTGCTTTCATATTTTGGATTCTTGCTCTTGAGCACATAATAAAGCATTTTAGTAACAAAAATATCGAAAAATATTGGTTATGCTACACTGCATATTTACTATTTTTATGTAATGTAATTACACAAATATATATACTACCTTACAATTGGCACTCTGTGTAGGGTTTTATACATTTATTATTGAAAATTCATCACAAAGTAACAAATTAAAGTCAGTTTTGAAAAAATTTCAACTAAAATATTGAAAATATTACATTACAAACAATAATTTTGCAATAAATAAAACACAGATTAAGAATATTAAAATAGGATTGAATCTATGTTCATCTCAGGTACCTAAATCACATGTCCAGTAAATAACTACAATTAACACATGACACAAAACTAAAAACTGTTAATTATTTTGGGCTAGGTAAGTAGTATAATGACGTTTTGTAAAACGGGAATAGGCCTATATGTATCTCTGATACTTAAACCATATTCGTACCAAATTTCATTTCAATTGGTCAAGTGGTTAAAGCGTGATTGAATAACAAACAAACACAACAACAATCAAACAAACAAACAAACACACAAACTTTCAGAAATATAATATGAATTAGATTTAATTTATCATAATGATTTTTCGCAATATTTGGTACCATTGACACTCCTACAAAAATGTACACAATTTAAACAGAAACAAAGAAGTGGTAAAAACGCCCAAGTCTACAATTAAAAACTTTGATAAATCACTCTGAATTCAACCACTTGCTCACGCAGTACACTGAACAATATGTAACTACTCATTGCAATGACATTAGCGTTTTTCCATGGTTTTCCTTTCGTTCAGCGTATTGGCAACGGTATTAATGCACATAATAGCGATGTAACCTTGAGCATGCACTCATTTCAGACAAATCATTCCGAAACCAAAACCATATCATTTAAGGAGGTTACGTACACTGTGAAAACATATCCGTCCCTTAGAAAGTCAAATAAAATGAGTTCTACATACATACATTTTCATAAAAACATTAAACTAAAAGATTGCTTGATCCAAGAACATTTTATTACTTTACATAACTCTTTATCAAATTTCGGAGCACTTAATATCAGAAGATGGTGCATTGCTGCAGCGGACCCAGACAGATGGCGACGACTTCTGAGGGAGGCCAAGGTTCAGAAATGAATAGTAGCGCCAAGGATAATAATGATAATGATGACGATTTATCAAATTTATCTGACTGAAAACAGATACATATTTTGGTGGTCTTTGGTTATATATATATATATATATATATATATATATATATATATATATATATATATATATAAAACCAATGACCACCAAAATATGTATCTGTTTTCAGTCAGATAAATTCAGTCAGTATATAAAATATATATATATATATATATATATATATATATATATATATATATAACCAAAACCACCAAAATATGTATCTGTTTTCAGTTAGATAAATTCAGTCAGTATATAAATATATATATATATATATATATATATATATATATATATATATATTTCTCTCCTGAGCCGCCTCGGTGACTGGGCTTTCACCCCGAGGACCCGGGTTCGATTCCCGGCCAGGGCTTGGTATTTTCAAACGCCTAAAATCATCCCATCGTCTGCATTAGCCTAAGTGTGCACAATAGTCGGACGTTAAAACAATATATATATATATATATATATATATATATATATATATATATATATATCTCTCTCTCTCTCTCTCTCTCTCTCTGTGTGTCTGTGTGTGTGTGTGTGTGTGTGTGTGTGTGTGTGTGTGTGTGTGTGTGTGTGTGTGTGTGTGTGTGTGTGTGTGTGTGGACAATTTTGGTAAAACTCTAAACTAGTTCGTTACCCTGCAAAATCCGTTCAACAGTTTCAAAAATTAGCCACTGTTAAATATTAAAAAGTCTCTTTTTTGAAAGTATTATTTCGTCATAATAATCAGATTTTATTAGCTTTGTTTTTTATTAGATTTTATAGCTCTGCGTAAGTTAGCATTTTAAATTATATTAAAAATAACAAAATGAACCTGTCGGCGTTTAGGGTTTATTTCATATTTTCACGCAAATACATCAACAATTTATAATTTTTAACAACCCCTGCAAAACGTTTATAGAACTTTTATTTATATACTTTCCAAGTATAAGGGCGGGTGACCACCAAATTCGGAGCTGAGTTGCACTGAGCGGAGCGAACTACGCATTCAAAACCTAATCTATTGTAACGTAAGTGCAGCCAGTGAAAGCGTAACGGAGCCGTGCGGAGTCAAACGGCGTTTATCGGTCTCTGCGTAGCTTCGACTCTGTTTAGGTCGGTTTTTAAGCTGACTCTGCTTCCCCCACCAAGTTGACCACGCTTCCAAACTTATTATTTATCTTTACCTTTATTACCGTTGTCTAGGTTACTGTTTCTAAACACAGTAGTTTTCTAGAATTCGTTACAGTAGGTCCAAATATTTAGATTTAAAGATACAATCGCGTTCTTTAAATGACGTGACTGAACTCCGTTTCCGGTTTCCATCCAGCTCAGTTCAGCTCCGCTCAGCATTTTGGTGGTCGCCTGGCCTTGCGTAACCTAATAGAGTGATAAGATCTGGTCAGATGGTTTTTTTTAGTGACTGTCGACCCTGTAGACATTTTAAATTTATTCCATTTTAGACTAATGTTAATTAACGACAGGCCTACAGATTACTCCACTATTTGTTAAGATAAAATTATGTATGATCTCATTTTATTGAACTTTTATGTGGTCGGCTTTTATATTTTTAATCTATTTTTGCTTTCAAAGATATTAAATAATACAGTAAATGTAACAAAAGTACTAGATTACCACATACAAGACTTTCAAAATGAGACATCAAACATAATTTTGTGTTGACTTAATAATTAACATTATAATTTTAAGGAATAGATTGAATATGGCCGATAGATTAACTTTAATAAGAGTGTTTAGAGTGAACTCATGACTCTGACAATGAGAATACTAGATTTTTATACATGGTGTGACAGATTTCCGTTTTTTGAAAGGTTAAACCTGATGCCTACCAACTCTTTCTTCATTCAAAGCTTTCTTTTTTTTTTTTTTTTTTTTTTTTTTTCCGGCGAAAAACCGTTAAGGTTATCATCGCCGTCATGCTAAATGAAAGTATATATATATAAAAAAAAAGGAATTAACAAAATATACTTATATATATATAAATAAATAAAACTACAACAAACTATATTTGTAAAATTAAATTTAACAAAATTTAAGTAGCAGGTATAACTATATTAATAATAAATACTTAAGAACTAAATAACAATTAATAATGAATAAGATTTAAGATTTAATAACAATTCGTAAAGGTATATAAAAACATAACAGAAATAAATTTATATAGATAAAATAAATAAATAATATAACACAAGAAATAACGACTATATAAATTAAATTTTATTTAGAACATTTAGACGATGAAGGAATTCAAGAACCCGGTCAACGGCCGAGGCACTATCTCCCATCGTCTGCAAACAGTTGCTCAGACCACACATAACACGCACATTTTGAAAACCATCACAATCGAGCAGTATATGTTTAATTGTGATGGTTTCCCTACAGAATTCGCATTCAGGTGGGTCCCCGCGTCCCATCAGAAATCCATGCGTTAACATGGAGTGACCAATGCGAAGGCGGGTGATCACCACCTCTTCTCTGCGACTTGCACGTATTGACGACCCCAAGGACGAACTGTACTTTTGATTACCCTCAATTTATTACTGCTTGTAGCTGCCCATTCATTTTCCCACTGTAGATGAATTAAATGTTTTACGTGACAAAGAAAGTCAGACACGATTACACGTTGAGTGCATGGCGGCAGAAAAGTTGCTTCCTTTGCCGCATTATCCGCTACAGTGTTTTCTAATATTCCACAGTGGCCAGGAATCCAGATAAATGATACTTTGCACCTCGTAGTTCAAGTCTATGGACAGAGCATAGAATATCTTGAACCAGAGGGTTTACCGAATACATATCCCGGATTGCCTGGAGGGCACTTTTTCAATCAGAACAAACTACGTAATGCAAACTATCGAATTTAATAGTGTTCAAAGCCTTTAAGATGGCAAAGAGTTCGGCCGTAAAGACACTACAAATTGAGGGTAATCCATACTTATACGTTTCGTCCAGTGAATAAAACGCACACCCAACATTATCGTTCATCTTAGAACCATCTGTGAAAATAAGATTAGCAGATGGATATGAATTAGTCAGACGAGAAAACTCACGTTGATACACAATGTTAGGAGTGCTGTCTTTCAGGTATGTACACAAAGAGAAATCAAAGGTCGGCATATTGATTAATAACATTCTTCATAAAACAGTATTAAAGGACTTAGATTGTTGATATCAATAAAAGTATTATTGACATATTTTTATCAGTACCACATTTATCATTTCTCTCTTTTCCTAATCCATAATCCACAATATCTCTCTTTTACAGTTCACTCCTTTCACAAGAAAATATACATAACTCCAATAGATATTCTCACAAAATCCGATTAGTTAAATTAGTTTAAAATTTGTCCGTCTCAGCGCTAGCACAGTTATTTAAATTTCGTATTGTTTTGCTAGTCACAAAACAAAAGCGAAAAATAATTCCATCCCGATGCAGTCGTGACGTCAGCAGTCTTTAGTGCACCGGTAAATTGCATTACGTGCAGTGACTCCGGTTGGAGCTGATGCTGGATCCGATATCCGTAGTAAATAATTTATAAAGATAAAAAGTCGCCCGGTAGATACAAGTATATTAATAAAATCGTTTTACTGTCTGAATGATCATTTACAAACGTCAGCTGGTGAAGCAGTTTTCATGTACAACTGTGTATAAAGTATGTTAACTTAAGCTGACGCTAGAAAACGTCAACAGAAAAATAAAAACAATACTACAATAATACTTCTTTAAAATTTTAAACTTTTTTTGAAAATCTTATTTCACAATTTTAGGCAGAACTTTTTAAATTACACCAAAAATTCCCAACGTAAATTTATGCAGATTTTAAAGCCGATTGAAATAACGAAATCGATTTTTGAAAAAATAGTGTTTAAGTTGAACAAAATTAAGATTTTTGTAAAGATTTAGAATGGATTAAAACTGTCGAATGAAGTGGTCTCAGCTGCTAACCAAGTAGTTTTATTTACCAAGTGTGAAACAAATCTGACCAAAATTCGAACGTGAAATCTATAACACACACACACACACACACACACACACACACACACGTACATACATACATACACACACGAACTATATAATATATATAAAACATAATATACATGTATGAATATATCTGTAATTACCCTTTATAAAGTGATCTATAGTTCACTTGAAGGTCTCTGGTCTAGGTTTTACTGTGATGGTTGTTCCAATAGCTAATTTCCAATGTAAATTCCCTAGTAAATAGCATTTTTGGGAAACGCTAGATTGACCGCAATTATCTTTATGGCTGGCATAATGGAAATAAATATACCGACGGACAGACATTATGAAGTAATATGTCTTCTTATGAAGTAATATGTCAGATGTAATAAAGTACCTTGAAAACGTAAGGATCCATTAACATCTCAATATTAGCATTTTTTACAATCACCACTTTTCCTTTACACATCGTATTGAAATTAAAAGGAGCATTGAAAAACTGAGCTTCTGTTCTAAAACGAGCTCAGCGAATGAGTGCCTACGATTTATAAATACATAGATCGATTACTGTTCAAAACAAAATCCATTCAGACTCTCCAAGTAAGGCTCCATGCTTTCCTCTCCCTTAACTCTTCCCTCTCCTCTAATTACAGCCGCACTTCGTTCCGGAAAATCTTGTATAATTAAATTTAAGAATAATTTAACGCGCAAAAACTAATCACGCGGTTATAATTGCGTTAAATTACGGCTGAGCCAAGCGGAAAACGTTACCAACTGGAAGAAGTGAAATTACCGGACTGTGCAATAATTGTCAGCAGTTGGTATAATTGTTTTCCGCAAACTAGTGTTCGCTCAGGAGGTCGTGACAATATGCAAGAAATTTAGAGATACTCTGCGTGTTATTGTCAGTACAGAGTGAAGCGTTAGTACGTTAATTGAAAAGAGATTAAGTTTATGAAACAAAATGATGCAATATACATTGTTTATTCTGTCAGTGTCGCCAACTTTAGATTTTTAACTCTTCCTTTGTTTAAAAGTGCAGGACGCATTTCTATATTAATTTTTAGATTTATCCAGGATGTTTTTATTATGTGTGAACATAATTCTGAAAGTAGTTAATTGAAGCAAAATAAAAATCCCGTAGAAAAATGTCCCAAAACACTTTATTCACCAAAAATTTGCCATTTTTTTACTAAATAATTCAGATCTCTAGGATATTATTCAGTTGAAACTATTCCACAGTACCGATCTTTAAAAAGTTTTAGATTAAAAAAAAACGATGAAGTTTCTTTTAATAATCTGTAAGAATAAAAATAAAAATTATTCAAAATCTTTAAATTTCTGTCAAAACCATTAAGGTTTACGGTTTATAGTTAGTTTAATTTCCTATCGATAAAAACAAACTATCGAACAAAGGATAACACAGCGATAATTTGTGTTCATTGCTAAAAGCAGTAGGCTATGTCATATGACCATCAATGGTCTCGTATTAGGATATTCATAACTCAAGCAGTGCAGCAAATGTGAAATAAACCATGTTTTCGGTTTGCGAGTAATTCAAAAAACCAAATTAACTCTGACCGTTGTCTTATTCCTCTGATTTATTTTCAAAATGAATTTTTTTACTTAAAATTTGTTAATTGACCAAATTATTATTCTTCATATACGATAAAAAATTTGATTAAAATCTGACGAACTTTTTTGTAACACAAGCCCAATTTTTTTTTGTCAGGAGCTTCTCAACCTGTTTTTTTTGGGGGGGGGGAATAAGAGAAAGTCTGTGTAATATTTTTACTGCTTGTATTAATGAACCGTTTTATTCTAATAAATTTAGTTTATAGTTTTCGCGAAAAATAAATCATAAAATGATTAGTTTAAAGCACAGTGTTCAACGTGTCCTAGCTGTGAAAAGGAAGAATCCAGCCAGTGCTACCAAAGTGACAAAGTCGCAGGAAATTAGCAGGATATAAATCAAAAATGTTGGCAGTTTCGTTTACGTTTTCAATTCCGTCGTGTTTCCAAAAGGATATGAACAGCGCTAGTCAAGAAGGGGTCTGCTTTATTGTGTCGTGTTTCAAAATTTAATTTTACTTCGGCGTACTTTTTTATATTGTGAAATTTTACACTGAAATGGACAATATTTTGTTATATATGAGGGTGTTAGAGTCAAAGGAAATTTTGTGGACTGGAAAGTCGTTTGTAGGAAAACAGTTTTCGTTTGGCAAGTGGTGAAGCTTGACCTTGAACTACAAAACTTGTAGTGGTCTTTTAAAATGGAGGACACCCTAAAATGCTTCTTGCAAAATTACATCATTTTTGAAAATGGTCCAAAAGCATAATGTTAACTTTCTATAATCTAATTATTTATAAAAAACTGTTAAGTAGGTGCAGGAAAAACAAAACAAAAATAGTACATAATTCTCAAATTAAATTTTGATCATGTATGGCGAATAATAACCTATCAAGTTGTGTACCAAATTTCAAATAAAAGAATTTACATTTCAAGAATAAATTGAAAACTAACCTGGGCCATGGTTTCTTTAATAAATTTAAACATATTAATATTAATTTATTATTTATTACACTCAGATTTTAAAATGATTTAAAAAATCAAGTTTACACCCAGTTAAAAACTATATTATTGAATAAGAAGACCTAATTAAATAGAAAGAAATTGTAGATACATGTTAAATTTTATCAAAACTGACAACTGGTTAAGTCTCTAGTGATGTGGTCATACACACAAAACACTTTTTGAGTATGGGACCTGAAAAGATACATCAAAATATCAAACTCAATTTTTCACGATCACCAAAAGTTCTAAAATCAAATTTAACACCTGTTTTGTTAACTATGAATATAAATACACCAAGAAATAATTAAATCACCACGTAGAAGGGATAAACCACCACCTGTAAGTTATGAGATTTTCCGCTCTCTATCTCACATTGTTTCATATTACTACAACATTAACCGAATGGTATTTTCAATACACTCCATTTAATTTAACATTCCATTGCACACACTCATGTACACTTACTTGTTAATGAATTAAGTTTGGTTTGCAGTTAGATTGAACAAATTTTGTTTAATAACGTTCAAAACAGATAAATAAATATTTGTTTAAGAGCAGTAGTTATATTAACTAAAAATATAGTACTATGCAATGAATTATATTTAATTAAATATATTAATAAATTTTCATTGTAAAATCAGCTATTAGAGTGGCATTAATGGAAAGACCCAAAATGTGTGTGTGTGTGTGTGTGTGTGTGTGTGTGTGTGTGTGTGTGTGTGTGTGTGTTTCAGCACATTCACATTCTCAATTTAGGTCTGATTTAATTTAAACGTGGCACAACACTTTACTTAGATAATATCTTTAATACGCTAGTATTTCAGGAAAATCCATCCAATTTCCTAATCTTTAAATAATCGCGACACGCAGCTGTCTCGCTGAACTGATATGAATGGACAATATCAAAGCACAAAAAATTCAAGGTCCCTGCGTTGGGTATTTTACCTGATAGAAGCGAATTTCCAAAAATATTTTTCTTTGTCTTACTCTTTTTGAATTTCTAATTTCACCATTGTGATCAGCATACATTAGTAATTAAAATTTTCAAATTACAATGAAAATACGAAAATGAACTCTGACAGTAGTCAAAAAATGTTTTAATTTCAACGTTTTGAAAATTGAAAATAAATGTTGGATGCAGTTTTTAACGTTAAGATGGTGAAATAGGATTTTCAAAATAATTTATTAAGAAAAACGTTATGAATTTTAAAAATTTAAAATGACTGTTACATTTAAACTGAATAAATATATAATACAATATTACTTATATATTTTATATATATATATATATATATATATATATATATATATATATATAAATTCATTAATTCTATAGTTTTAATCTGTTTACCTCCCCCCTACAAATTTTTTCGACCACTCAAAAAGTAATATATAACTTAGGATCGGTATTAATTTCAAGGTTTCGGGTGTGGGTCTTACAGTGATGATTTATGCAATAGTTTCTAATGAAAATTCACTGAAAAGAGCCACGAAATATTTTTGAAAATCGCTTCTATTACGTCAGCGATACTGTAGTATTTTTCTCTTTACAATTATATTTTCCTTTGATTTATGTTAATAAGATTTTCAGTAAATTTTCATAAGAAAATTAATTATTAGCTGCATCATGATAATACCAAACCTGAGACCTTGAAATGAGCGCCAATCCTGACTTTTTAAGGAGTCGTTAAAATGTTTACACACTCACGTTTGTAAAATTGCTACGAATTGATTCAAGCTTGAAACAAAATCGATTTCAGTAATAACTTAGATAAGTTTGTTAACGAGCAAAATTCGTTTGTCAGCTTCAAAAAAACAACTTTCAGAATTAATAACTTTTTTGTTTTAAATATTTTTGAAAATCTCATTTCGGCGTTAAAAACTGCATAAATTAGCTTCTTTAATTTAAAAAAAATCCGTTGAAATTGGAAATTTAATTTGGTTCATTTTCTCAATGTAATTTTAAATTTTAAGAGCAAATATTATCAGTATTTGCTATTATCAATATATTATCAATAATAATATTATAATATTAATATTATTGCAAATATGCAAATATTAATGTTTATTTTGATGATGAAATACAATTTTGAAAAAATTCAAATACTTTTGAAGTTAGTTTCCTTATGCAAGACTGCTGCTCCCCCTATTTTTCCTGTTAATTTGACATATATTACCATGTTAGGTTGATGATATTATCCTGTTATATTGACTTATATTATCCTGTTAGGTTGACTGATATTATCCTGTTAGGTTGACTGATATTATCCTGTTAGGTTGACTGATGTTATCCTATTAGGTTGACTGATACTACCCTGTTACTGTGACTGATATTATCTTGTTAGGTTGACTCATATTATCCTGTTAAATTTACTGATATTATCCTGTAAAGTTGACTGATATTACCCTGTTAGTTTGACTGATATTATTTACTCAGTGACAACACGGAATCGTTCCCAATGGACCACATTCTAACAAATATATCGGTTTGTGTAATATGTTCATATGAAAAACAAATAATTACTTGACGCAGTTTGCTAAAAAATATTTTTCGCCATACAATATAAATTTCTTATTGTATACAATATAAATAATGCATGCAACGCTATATATTACCAATATATTGTATTACCAACGTATACATACTTCAATGTATTATCAGCGCTGGTTCTAAAGCGATACGGTTTTGTAGAAAGAATAAACTTTATTATTTCTGCAAGTGAGAAAATATGCATGGTAATTTATCAGTTCGAAAAGTTATTTTAAGCTATTATTGCTCTCGACGCTTTTCAAAATATGTCAGAACATTAATTTCGTGAACGGTAATCACGAAACAATTTTAAATTGTTGGAATCTTTGAACGATTCGAGTTTTAATAATAAAAATAAAAACCAACATAACTGTCACAAAAAGCGTGAAACAACGGAATGCCATTTACAGTTTGGAACTTAATAGAAACTGTACAAAAATAATAACTTTACTGTCAGTGGTTTACATTTATAGTGCAGTTTAATGTGTAGACTGGGCGGTAATTTTTTTAATGAATTTACTATAAAAATTAACTAAAAACTGAGAGACTAAAAAAAAGTGAGATACTCAAACACACGACCTTGAAATAAGCGCCGATACTGGAGGGAACAATTAGCAGTTTTTAAGTATCCTTAACTTAAAAATGAAAACGTACATAGAGTTGGCAGTACCTTAAGGGGCGCGGGACAAAAAAAAACTAAAAAAAGGAATTGAGAATCGGTAGAATGAAAACGTATAAAAACTATGTGAGAATGACATTTTTAGCCATTTTCTTTTTCTTGAACATTGACGCGTCTCTAGCCTAAACTACTGAACCGATTTTTACTGACGATGACTCATTTTATCTGTTTTGTTTTCAGGATGTTCCTTTGGTATAAAAAATTACAAATTGATTTAAAAATTACAATAAAAACAACAGAAAATAGCATTTAATCACTCACGAGCAAATATCCTAAATTACATAACAAATTTTGATCCAATGATGACTCAAATTATTAGTCGTGATTATAATATATGTTTCCCGCAGAGAATTTAAGTGTTAAAAAATATTAAATCTTAAAAACAGCCCGGAAAATGGTTAATTTGGAATCTTTGACGCTTCTACAGCCTACTTACCCTATTGGACCAATTTTCATCAATGATTACTAATTATATTTGTCAAAGTTGGTTCTTTTTAAATGAAAATTCTAAAAATAAGAACGTTTAAAGTTTTTAACATAGCAAAAAACTGCTAAAAAATTACTGAATTTGGTATTTTACACCTTAATTAACTTGTTACTTACGTCAATACGTTATGAAAAATTTTAAAAAAATATTTCTTTAAGTTATTTCTCTACGATCCTAAAAAAAACAGCTCTCATAGTCTTGGGCTGTTATAATAGGATATAAACACTGTAAAATAATTTCTTTGTATAAACATTTTTTCGATAATTAAATTAATCATTAAATTAACATTAAATTATTAGATAACTAGTTGTTACCTGTTGCGGCTTTGCCTGCAATTATAATGTAGGCTATAAAATTTATAGTTGATTTTCAAAATCAGAATAGATCATTTCATTTTAATATATTTCTATTTACAATATTATACGATTTATGGTTTTCGGCCAAGAAATATACATTTTTGCTACTCGATACTCTAAAACAGGGTCCTGTCATATTTTAATAAAATACAGTATTATTAAAAAATCACTATTATTCAATTAAACTGGAATAGTATTGTGTTTACCTCAGGTACCTAAACCGTGTTCATACCAAATTTAATCTCAATTGGTGCAGTAGTTAAAGTGTGATTGAATAACAAACAAATAAACAAAAACAAACTTTCAGACGTATAATATGATTACCTGTTAACCGTCACGGCTTTGCCCGCAATCGTAATATACATTAAAGATCACGCATCACCGTGTTAGGACCAACAACCGTGTCAGTTAGGATATGTAGAATTCTTACAAAAAATATAAAGGTTTTTTCACACATCATCGTGTAGGCCCAATAACCGTGTCAGGATATGTCGTATTCTTTAAAAAAATATAAAGGTTTTTTCACGCATCACTGTGTTAGACCTAACAACCGTGTTAGTTAAGTTACTCTTTAAAAAAATATAACGGTTTTTTTTTCATGCATCACCTTATTAGGCCCAACAACCGTGTCAGTTAGGTTATAAGTACTATTTAAAAAAAATTAATAAAGGTTTTTTTAATGAATCACCGTGTTAGGCATAACAACCATGTTAGTTAGCTTATGGAGTATTCTTTTAAAAACTATAAAGTATTTTTCACGCATTACCAAGGTAGACCTAACAACCGTGTCAGTTAAGGTTTCAGTACTATTTAAAAAAATAAAGGTTTTTTTTCACACATTACCGTGATAGGCCCAACAATTTGTGTCAGTTAGATATGTAGTATTCTTTAAAAAATATATAAAGGTCTTTCATGCATCACCGTGTTTAGCCTAACAGCCCTGTCAATTAGGTTATATAATATTCTTTAAAAAGTAAAGGTTTTTTTACACATCACCGTGATAGGCCTAACAATCGTATCAGTTAGATATGTAGTATTCTTTAAAAAATATAAAGGTTTTTCACACATCACCGTGATAGGCTCAACATCCGTATCAGTTATGATATGTAGTATTCTTTAAAACATTATACAGGTTTTTTCACGCATCACCGTGTTAGGCCTAACAACCATGTCAGTTAGGATATGTAGTATTCTTTAAAATAATATAAAGTTTTTTCACACATCACAGTGTTAGGCCTAACAACCGTATCAATTAGGTTATGTAGTATTCTAAAAAAAATAAAGGTTTTTTCACACATCACCATGATAGGCCCAACAACCGTGTCAGTTGGGATATGTAGTAGTCTTTAAAAAAATATAAAGGTTTTTTCACGCATCACCGTGTTAGGCCTAACAACCATGTCAGTTAGGATATGTAGTATTCTTTAAAAAAATGTAAAGGTTTTTCACGCATCACCGTTTTAGGCCTAACAACCGTGTCAGGATATATAGTAGGCTATTTTAAAAAAAATATAGAAAGGTTTTTTCATGAATCACCTTGTTAGGCCTAACAACCGTGTCAGTTTGGTTATGCAGAATTCTTTTAAAAAATTGGTTTCTTATCACCCAAAACCCGTGTTAGTCGTATTTTTATTGTTTTACCGATTTACAACATGTTACTGATTTTCGCCGGGTACCAATTTTGAGGTTATGTTGGTCACTTTTATTTTAGATTTTATCGTACTTCTCGTGCTTTCATATTTTGGATTCTTGCTCTTGAGCACATAATAAAGCATTTTAGTAACAAAAATATCGAAAAATATTGGTTATGCTACACTGCATATTTACTATTTTTTTATGTAATGTAATTACACAAATATATATACTACCTTACAATTGGCACTCTGTGTAGGGTTTTTTATACATTTATTATTGAAAATTCATCACAAAGTAACAAATTAAAGTCAGTTTTGAAAAAAATTTCAACTAAAATATTGAAAATATTACATTACAAACAATAATTTTGCAATAAATAAAACACAGATTAAGAATATTAAAATAGGATTGAATCTATGTTCATCTCAGGTACCTAAATCACATGTCCAGTAAATAACTACAATTAACACATGACACAAAACTAAAAACTGTTAATTATTTTGGGCTAGGTAAGTAGTATAATGACGTTTTGTAAAACGGGAATAGGCCTATATGTATCTCTGATACTTAAACCATATTCGTACCAAATTTCATTTCAATTGGTCAAGTGGTTAAAGCGTGATTGAATAACAAACAAACAAACAATCAAACAAACAAACAAACACACAAACTTTCAGAAATATAATATGAATTAGATTTAATTTATCATAATGATTTTTCGCAATATTTGGTACCATTGACACTCCTACAAAAATGTACACAATTTAAACAGAAACAAAGAAGTGGTAAAAACGCCCAAGTCTACAATTAAAAACTTTGATAAATCACTCTGAATTCAACCACTTGCTCACGCAGTACACTGAACAATATGTAACTACTCATTGCAATGACATTAGCGTTTTTCCATGGTTTTCCTTTCGTTCAGCGTATTGGCAACGGTATTAATGCACATAATAGCGATGTAACCTTGAGCATGCACTCATTTCAGACAAATCATTCCGAAACCAAAACCATATCATTTAAGGAGGTTACTTACACTGTGAAAACATATCCGTCCCTTAGAAAGTCAAATAAAATGAGTTCTACATACATACATTTTCATAAAAATATTAAACTAAAAGATTGCTTGATCCAAGAACATTTTATTACTTTACATAACTCTTTATCAAATTTCGGAGTACTTAATATCAGAAGATGGTGCATTGCTGCAGCGGACCCAGACAGATGGCGACGACTTCTGAGGGAGGCCAAGGTTCAGAAATGAATAGTAGCGCCAAGGATAATAATGATAATGATGACGATTTATCAATTTATCTGACTGAAAACAGATACATATTTTGGTGGTCTTTGGTTATATATATATATATATATATATATATATATATATATATATATATATATATATATAAAACCAATGACCACCAAAATATGTATCTGTTTTCAGTCAGATAAATTCAGTCAGTATATATATATATAATATATATATATATATATATATATATATATAACCAAAACCACCAAAATATGTATCTGTTTTCAGTTAGATAAATTCAGTCAGTATATAAATATATATATATATATATATATATATATATATATATATATATATTTCTCTCCGAGCCGCCTCGGTGACTGGGCTTTCACCCTGAGGACCCGGGTTCGATTCCCGGCCAGGGCTTGGTATTTTCAAACGCCTAAAATCATCCCATCGTCTGCATTAGCCTAAGTGTGCACAATAGTCGGACGTTAAACACATATATATATATATATATATATATATATATATATATATATATATATATCTCTCTCTCTCTCTCTCTCTCTCTCTCTCTCTGTGTGTGTGTGTGTGTGTGTGTGTGTGTGTGTGTGTGTGTGTGTGTGTGTGTGTGTTGTGTGTGTGTGTGTGTGGACAATTTTGGTAAAACTCTAAACTAGTTCGTTACCCTGCAAAATCCGTTCAACAGTTTCAAAAATTAGCCACTGTTAAATATTAAAAAGTCTCTCTTTTTGAAAGTATTATTTCGTCATAATAATCAGATTTTATTAGCTTTTGTTTTTTTTATTAGATTTTATAGCTCTGCGTAAGTTAGCATTTTAAATTATATTAAAAATAACAAAATGAACCTGTCGGCGTTTAGGGTTTATTTCATATTTTCACGCAAATACATCAACAATTTATAATTTTTAACAACCCCTGCAAAACGTTTATAGAACTTTTATTTATATACTTTCCAAGTATAAGGGCGGGTGACCACCAAATTCGGAGCGGAGTTGCACTGAGCGGAGCGAACTACGCATTCAAAACCTAATCTATTGTAACGTAAGTGCAGCCAGTGAAAGCGTAACGGAGCCGTGCGGAGTCAAACGGCGTTTATCGGTCTCTGCGTAGCTTCGACTCTGTTTAGGTCGGTTTTTAAGCTGACTCTGCTTCCCCCACCAAGTTGACCACGCTTCCAAACTTATTATTTATCTTTACCTTTATTACCGTTGTCTAGGTTACGGTTTCTAAACACAGTAGTTTTCTAGAATTCGTTACAGTAGGTCCAAATATTTAGATTTAAAGATACAATCGCGTTCTTTAAATGACGTGACTGAACTCCGTTTCCGGTTTCCATCCAGCTCAGTTCAGCTCCGCTCAGCATTTTGGTGGTCGCCTGGCCTTGGCCTGGCCATCTGGTCAGATGGTTTTTTTTAGTGACTGTCGACCCTGTAGACATTTTAAATTTATTCCATTTTAGACTAATGTTAATTAACGACAGGCCTACAGATTACTCCACTATTTGTTAAGATAAAATTATGTATGATCTCATTTTATTGAACTTTTATGTGGTCGGCTTTTATATTTTTAATCTATTTTTTGCTTTCAAAGATATTAAATAATACAGTAAATGTAACAAAAGTACTAGATTACCACATACAAGACTTTCAAAATGAGACATCAAACATAATTTTGTGTTGACTTAATAATTAACATTATAATTTTAAGGAATAGATTGAATATGGCCGATAGATTAACTTTAATAAGAGTGTTTAGAGTGAACTCATGACTCTGACAATGAGAATACTAGATTTTTATACATGGTGTGACAGATTTCCGTTTTTTGAAAGGTTAAACCTGATGCCTACCAACTCTTTCTTCATTCAAAGCTTTCTTTTTTTTTTTTTTTTTTTTTTTTTTTTTTTTTTTTTTCCGGCGAAAAACCGTTAAGGTTATCATCGCCGTCATGCTAAATGAAAGTATATATAAAAAAAAAAGGAATTAACAAAATATACTTATATATATATATAAATAAATAAAACTACAACAAACTATATTTGTAAAATTAAATTTAACAAAATTTAAGTAGCAGGTATAACTATATTAATAATAAATACTTAAGAACTAAATAACAATTAATAATGAATAAGATTTAAGATTTAATAACAATTCGTAAAGGTATATAAAAACATAACAGAAATAAATTTATATAGATAAAATAAATAAATAATATAACACAAGAAATAACGACTATATAAATTAAATTTTATTTAGAACATTTAGACGATGAAGGAATTCAAGAACCCGGTCAACGGCCGAGGCACTATCTCCCATCGTCTGCAAACAGTTGCTCAGACCACACATAACACGCACATTTTGAAAACCATCACAATCGAGCAGTATATGTTTAATTGTGATGGTTTCCCTACAGAATTCGCATTCAGGTGGGTCCCCGCGTCCCATCAGAAATCCATGCGTTAACATGGAGTGACCAATGCGAAGGCGGGTGATCACCACCTCTTCTCTGCGACTTGCACGTATTGACGACCCCCAAGGACGAACTGTACTTTTGATTACCCTCAATTTATTACTGCTTGTAGCTGCCCATTCATTTTCCCACTGTAGATGAATTAAATGTTTTACGTGACAAAGAAAGTCAGACACGATTACACGTTGAGTGCATGGCGGCAGAAAAGTTGCTTCCTTTGCCGCATTATCCGCTACAGTGTTTTCTAATATTCCACAGTGGCCAGGAATCCAGATAAATGATACTCTTGCACCTCGTAGTTCAAGTCTATGGACAGAGCATAGAATATCTTGAACCAGAGGGTTTACCGAATACATATCCCGGATTGCCTGGAGGGCACTTTTTCAATCAGAACAAACTACGTAATGCAAACTATCGAATTTAATAGTGTTCAAAGCCTTTAAGATGGCAAAGAGTTCGGCCGTAAAGACACTACAAATTGAGGGTAATCCATACTTATACGTTTCGTCCAGTGAATAAAACGCACACCCAACATTATCGTTCATCTTAGAACCATCTGTGAAAATAAGATTAGCAGATGGATATGAATTAGTCAGACGAGAAAACTCACGTTGATACACAATGTTAGGAGTGCTGTCTTTCAGGTATGTACACAAAGAGAAATCAAAGGTCGGCATATTGATTATCCATGGAGGGACAAGACAAAAGGACCTTTTAAACATTGGGGGTAGTTCAATACGCAAGTCTTCAAAAACACGGGTTGTTCTAATGCCAACAGGGGCTGTAGCGTGCGGTCGGGATTCATATTGCTGGAATAACTGATTGTGGAAAATTGTACTGTAAGCAGGATGCCATGGTTTACATGATATATTAGATACATAACTTAATTGTAACTGCTGTCGCCGACGAGAGAGTGATGGTTCGCCTGCATCGGCGAGAATACTCACGACGGGACTTGAACGGAAAGCACCAGAAACAAGGCGGATTGCTGAGTTATGGACGGGATCTAGTTTCTTTAAAATCGATGGTCTAGCAGATGAGTACACAATGCTGCCATAATCAATTCGTGAACGAATTACGGCACGGTAAAACATGAGCATACAAGTCCTATCAGCGCCCCATCGAGATCCACTAAGAACCCTCAACATATCGAGGATTTTATTACATCTTAATTTTAAATCACTCACGTGAGGGCTCCACGAGAGCCTTTCGTCGAGTGTTAGACCCAAGAATCGAACGGATGGAGAAGTCCGAAGCTGTATACCATCAAGATATAACGACGGAGCTTGGATCTGTCTACGGCGACTGAAAGCAATACACTGAGTTTTAGCAGCGGAGAATTTAAAGCCAGTAGTTCTCGTCCAGGTCTGCAACCTATTTATTACCAGCTGAAGGGTCCTTTCAGCTGTTGCCATGTTCCTGGTGCTTACGTAAATAGCAAAATCGTCTACAAAGAGAGAACATCTGACAGGGGACCGTACATTAGCCGTTATGCTATTAATTGCAATAGTGTGACAGAGTAACACTAAGTACACTCCCCTGTGGAACACCATTCTCTAAGTAGAAGCGATCTGATAGCGTACTACCAAGGCGCACCCTGAAATACCTATTACTGAGGAAGTTTTGGATAAAATACAGAATCCTGCCTTGTATACCCCATGATTTTAATGTGTTTAGTATTCCTCGTCTCCAAGCCATATCGTATGCCTTCTCTAGGTCGAAAAAAACAGCAACGAGAGTCTGACGCAAGAGGAAGGCATTCTGTATTGCAGACTCTAGCATTACCAACTGATCAATAGAAGATCGTCCTTGCCTGAAACCACACTGTTCTTTGGAAAGCAAGTTGTTTGTTTCTATGTGCCAGACCAGACGACGATTTACCATTTTTTCTAATAGCTTGCAAAGGACGCTGGTAAGAGATATCGGACGATAACTACTTGGATCAGTTTTATCTTTACCTGGCTTAAGAATAGGAATTACTACTGCTTCCAACCAAGCGTCAGGGAACATATGCTCCTCATATATACGGTTGTATATCTCGAGGAGGGAAAGTCTACCTGACGTTGGAAGATTTTTAATCATGGAGTAAACAAGGTTGTCAGGACCGGGAGCTGAATCTCTAGTAGGCGATAGTGCAGATTCTAGCTCATGCAAAGTAAACAAACTATTCAAAGGAGATTCACCAGATTTGCCGACGGTGAACGGGACTGCTTCAGTTCTATTTTTGTACCGACAAAAGGCACTGCTGTAGGCGGTAGAAGAAGAAAAGCTTGCAAGAGATGACCCTAAAATATTTACAATATCTGAACAATCAGTTAATATTTCTCCGTTTGTCTGTTTAAGTCCCATCAATAAATTGGATGCACTACAACCAGAAACAGAACGAAGTTTCTTCCAAACAATAGATGGAGGCGTTGTCCTAGATATTGTTGAGATATATTGGGTCCAAGAATCTTTCCTACTCTGCCTGAAAATTCTACGTGCTTTGGCTTGTAGAACTTTATACCTTTCGAGATTTTCACTCGTCGGACTTTTGTTGAATCTACTTAGAGCTCTTCTACGTTGGCGTATGGCCTCCTTACATTCTTCGTTCCACCAAGGGACTGGTGGACGTGGTGGGTGTGGTGAGGTTTTGGAGATAGTTTCCTCTGCTGCACATAAAATTTGTTTTGTGAAATTGTCTACTACTGCATTGATACACGTATGATATCCAATTTCTGGTGATACGAATCTCTTTGAAAATTCTTCCCAGTTCGCTTTTTTAATAATCCAACGCGGCAAACGTTGATTCATAACAGGGACGTTACGAAAGGTAATATTAATAGGAGTATGATCGCTGCCATATAGATCAGGTAATACCGACCATTCAAACTTTGTCGCCAAAACTGGACTACAGAATGACAAATCAACAGCTGTCCATCCGCCGGTGGATGCTGCCAGATGCGTGGGTGAACCGTCATTAAGAAGACACAGATTTAAAGTAGACCGTATTCTCTCGATACGTATTCCCTTTGAGTTGCAGGATAACGAACCCCAGGATGTATGATGGGCGTTAAAATCGCCTACTAGTAGGACCGGCGGTGACAACTGGGATATCAAATCATATATTTCATAATTTTGAAACTTATAGCTCGGCGGCAGGTACAGGCTACAGATAGTAAGTCTGAATGGAACGGTAGTCTGAACGGCAACAGCTTGTAGTTGAGTCACTATGTTTACAGGAACCGATGCGATTGAGTCATGAGTCAGGAGGGCGACACCACCCCTAGCTCTTTCTTCAGTGTAGAAATCCGTCCTGAAAACAGAATAAACCCTAAAGTTGAAAATGTGAGATTCGTGAAGGTGCGTTTCTTGAAGGCATATTATTAAAGGAGACGAATCTCTCACAAGAACTTTTAGGTCTTCAATATGGCATCTTACTCCATTAATATTCCATTGTATGATATTATTTTTCATTCAAATTGCAGGCATTGAATTATACATAAAGGATTAATTTATTACAGGATTCGATTTACTTTCTTCAGGTAATAATTTTGATGTATTATATTCTACAGACATCGAATCACTACTGTGACTGATGCCCGAGTCGGATGATTTTTTGGATTTGATTTGTGGAGGTTTAGCAGTGGGACCTCCTTTAAGACTTTTTCCTATTTTTTTAACAGGTTTGTTTCCTGTAATGTTAGAAATTTTATTTTTTTCCCCAACTGACGGAGGAGCAGTATTCGCTTTCTTTTTTAAAAAATACTCAAGGCCTGGAGGGATCTTCTTGTCAACAGGCTTAAGTACCTGTGACTTAGACAGAAGTGGATTTTTTTGTACAGCCTTTTTTGTAGTCTGACTTTTATCGGTTAAAGTTTTTACTGTATCAGGACTATGTGAAACTGAAGACACAGTCTTCTCTGGTGCAGAAGCAGGAGCAGGAGCAGAACCAGAGGAAAACAAGGCTAGCAGTTTAGCTATCTGATCAGTCAATGCTTTAACCGTTTTCGAGAGCTCGTTACAATTAGCACAGGATGACTGCTTAGAGCTTGATGAAGCAGTAGCAGCAGCAAATGATTTGCCTTCCACTGGAGATTGGGAAACTTAAAAACCTTTTTCGCATCTGAAAAGGATAGTTTATCCTTTGCCATTATTGTGAGGATAGCTTTTTCTTCCTTAAATTTAGGGCAGTTGAACGATCTAGCTGGGTGATCGCCCCGCAATTCGAGCACTTGGTGTCATTTATGCATCCATCACTGCTATGGCCTTTACTTCCACACTGGCCACATACCTCCGGCTTTGTACAAGAAGAACTCATATGTCCGAAGCACTGACATTTGAAGCAACGTCGAGGGTTCGGAACATATGGTCGCACTGAAAGCCGTTGGTATCCGGCATAAATGAATTCAGGTAGTGTAGGTTTCCCAAAGGTTAGTATCAACGAGGGAGTTGATACCTTCTGCCCATTTATGCTGCGCATTATGCGTGTCACGTCAATCACGGACTCCGATGCTAGTTCCGTTTTTATCTCCTCGAGACTTACATGTAAAAGATCTCTACATGTAATAACCCCCTTCGCTGAGTTCAAAGACCTGTGGGGTACCACAGATACCTTGACCAGGTCGAAGAAGGAGGTCATTTTCATCAACGAGCGGCTCTGTTTCTCATTTTTAGTTTCCACTAATAATGTTCCATTCTGTAACTTCTTAATAGAAGCTACAGAACCTGCTCTACCCGAAATCGCCTTATGTATAAGGAAGGGCGACGTCTTTGACAGATCTGCCCCTTCCTCCTGATTGCTAAACACTAAAAATTTTGGAGTTGGTAGTTCTGAAATTGAAGCTACCAACGATTCTACATCATGATTATCTGAACTTGAAGACTCATCAGATACAGTTGAACGATGTCTCTTCAACGAAATTTTGGCGTTTTTTGTTATTTCATCCATAGTTTGTTTTACCGAGCGATTCATGAACGAAGATGTTTCGAACAACTGGCACAGGGTGCACCCAGACGACCACCAGCAGCCCAGGATACTCGAAATAAAGCGAAAATCCCCCAAAAAAAAAAAAAAAAAAAAAAAAAAATGGGGGGACCTCCAGATATCCTGGAGCCGAAATACATGGTTTGTCAGCACTCCAGAATATTTTAGGAATGGGTTCCGGTACACAGTTACGGTTCCCCAAACCCAAGTACCACTGGCAGCCGCCCTCTATGAACTCACAGAATGCAACCACTTGTTTCGATAGACTCAGCTATGGGCTCCGACACCCATAACTCAACGTTCATGTGCTTGCCAGACGCCAATAGGCTGCTCGGTCCCAGAACTTATCCCATCATAGGTCCTCGGCAGTGCTAGGCACACATCAGGTTCCACATACTTGGTCCCGCCAAAGGAAACCAAGTAGCATCGCCACTCCCAGACGTAACGGAACAAGTACAGCAAATCCCTAAATGTATGTGTGTGTGTAAAGTGTTTAAATCGTAAGTGTAGTTCTGTAAGTGTAAGTGTGTGTTACACTCGGGTGCCGCGAGATTCGTCTAGGTCCTCTCATTAGGTGCAGCTAGTCTGCACCCCCCTGCGGGTGTGTATGTGTTTGTGTGAGGGAGTGTGTTTGTGGATGTTGTGTGTTGTGTGTATGTGGAGTAAATGAGTGAGAGTAGAATGAGCTAGAGGTATGGTGGGATCGCTAAGCCCATCAGCTGCTCACGTCAGCTGCCTCCGCCGGCAGCTTTCTTTCTTTCTAATCTGTCGATTGAAGAACAATTTTTGTAAATAATAATAATAATAATGTAAGAAATTTAGAAATAATTTTGTGCTGCAAAACTTTGATGAGCCTAATCGTATTGAGGTACAAATCAACGATAATAACCGCAAGCACAAGACAAACAGAAGGATGTAATAGAATCCAATTAGGCTACAATTCATGTTGCCGCTATTTATTTGATATTATGCCTCATTCGTTAATTGCTAAAATTACAATGCTAACTGTTATAAACGTATTATACACAGAGTTAAGCCACGGATATCCACTGCAATGTGTGCAGCCGTGTATGTGATAATCGACTGCATTAATCTAGTTTTACTAATCGATAGTTACAATGTGGACTGCATTTACTAGGCTGTAGGCAATTGTCTAGTGTGTCGGTAATTACGTTTAACTGCCTGTTCGCAACTTGAAACTTTTTCATTTTTTTTACACTGACTTATTTGAATTATCAAACTGTATGACCAAAATCAATAGAGCAAATTGTAAAAAGTAAAACCTTTGTATCAAATATAAATAGTAAGTGCAGTTGTAAAACCAATGTATTGATTTCCTTTATAACTCTTTGATGTAAAGAGAATTTCCATCCCAAATGAGTTTGGGAGCTGGCAAGAACCAAAATCGGGACCTTGAAGGAGCGTTTAACCTAATGTATAAATCGCTTTTCAAGTCTTCGTTAAAAATTACTATTTAGTTTATATTTCTGTGCCATCACTCAACTATCGCAATTTTTCCCGAATTAATTCAAACGACAAAATCATCGCAATTGGTAATGGCTTAGGCTAATTATTTACTCAGCAAAATCCGTTCAACTATTTGCAAATAGCAGCTGTTAAAACATAAAAAAAAATATTTTTTAACAATTTAAACAAATCTTATTTCACGAATTTACATACGCGATAACATCAATATTTTAAATTCGAAGCGGTCAGGGTTCATTTTCGTATTTTCAACATAATTTTAAAGTTCAGAAATTCTAATTCGATACAAACTTACCATAAATTTGATTTTAGTGATATCTTTTATAAGTTTGTTAACCAGCGTCACTACAAATCTTTAAAAAGTCATAACTTTTCATGATAAATGGCAGTCTGGTTTTATTTTCGTACTTTCAAGGTAAGCTGAAAACTTAAAATGCTAATATATGCACATTTTATTGCTTATTATTACGGTGTTGTCAATCATTAAAACAGTGTAAGATGAATAATATTGTTAGGGTTTCGCTTCTATCACGTAGCGAGACAGCTGCGTGCTGCGGTTACACAACTTTCCTAATAAAACGAGCTTGTATCAAAATTGCTTTTGGACAATAAATTCAAAACAAAATTATTTTGACAATAAGTTCTTCTGTATAGATACACATTGAGAGAGAATAGAAATATAGCCTATTTTATTCTGTTCAAGGAATTTATGTTCAATTTTATTAATTTCCCTTTTCATGATATTCTCCGTTATGGCGTTAATTTGGAAACGTAAAATGGGGTTATATATCACACCCCTAACGTTACCTAAAGCCAAGGGGATTCAATATTACATATATATTTATGATTTACAACCCTTTTCTCTACCTGGATGTACGATGAAAATTACACATTTTAATTTACTGAAAGGATTTAAAACTGCTGTGGTTAAAAATACAAAAAAAAAACTTAGTGCGAGACTGGCAGACAAAAGTGACTATGTCTTTTGGCATGTCTGACGTATACGTTTTCACTGTTATGATTTAATTATTTTTTTTTAAATTTAGATTTATGCAGGAGAGGACAACTCTTTAAAATTATTTTTGTATTAGATTTACCATGTGTGTAGGTACACAACTTAAAAAATTAAAAATTAACTGTTTTCTCATAGGTATGCTACGAATTTGAATATATTAGGCTATATAAGAGACTTTAATAATTACTCAGCTTATACCCTACTTTTGACAGTTATACATGACAGTTATACTGTCTAAGTATACCAAAATTGATATAGCCATTAAATTGGTATGTATGGCATTATATACATTAAATAATTTTACTACACAAATTTAGAAAATACACATTTTAAAAATTAACAAGATCAATAAACATAACCTTAACTGAAACGATATTGAAGCTATTGTGCGAAATCAGCTGTTCAGAAGTAGTCACTTCCAGTCTAGATGTATACAAGAACAATATATGCTGTGAGGTATGCATTACGGATTCAAGCGTAACACAAAAGCAAATATGTATACCCATATTTTGTCAACTATACAAGTTTTCATTTCAAAAATACATTTTATTAATCACAAAAAAATGAAACCCAAGCTTAAAAATTAGTATTTTTGACAGCAGTATTTAGACTGGCAATAAGCATTTATTAAAAGTCAAACTTATAAAACCTTATCACACGTGCATTACGCTTGATTCAGTGTAATTACATACGTATAATATATATATATATATATATATATATATATATATATATATATATATATATATATATATATATATATACATAGTACATGACAATTCTATTTCACTTTATTCACTTTGCACAATATCAATCGTATGGAATATTGGCACACACACACACACACACACACACACACACACACACACACACACACATATATATATATATATATATATATATATACACACACACTCACACACAACGAGTATGGATGTGTTTGAGCGTTCCGTGATGGTAGACCGTGACGGCAAACTGAATTTTTCGCCTTGGAAAACATACACCCATACCACGAGTTGAAGTAGTCACTTCAAAAACATAATTTTAAGGTTTATTTAATGTCAGTTGAAATATTTTTGTGGATTTGTGTAAGTTAAGGAGCTATAATGATGTCAATCGGTCTGTTATTCGGTAAGCAATCCCTATCGCTTAAACAGTAAGTTGGAAAGTTATGACGGTGTGTCCGAGACAGGTTAATACCGGTCAGTCTGCTGTGTCTCCGAACTTGGGCAGTTAAATTTAGTAGTTTCAAGAGCGTTCAATTACTCAATTCAAAAACAGAGGTTCAATTACTCCTGTCCTCATTAGTCTAATGGCATAAAATATGGGAGTTAAGAAAAAAACGGAATTTATAAAATTTGCAATTTTTGTTTTTATGCCAGATTTGATTAAAAAGTTACACGAAGATTTTGGGTATAGCTTGGACTAGTTTGTTACTCAATAAAATACGTTAAAGAATTAAACAGAAATGGTAGTTTTGTTTTGATTGAAAATTTATTTAAAAAATCCATTTTACCGTAGCTGTAATTCCGAAACTTTAAAAAAATCATAGCTTTTTAATCTTAAACATTTTTAAATCTGATTTATCCGTCGTAATCAGCGTTAAAATTTACATAAATTAGTATTCAAAATTTTCAAAATTCATTGAAATGAAGAAAACGAATCTGACGGTGGTCAGGGTTCATTTTCGTATTTTCTTTTTAGTCATATAAAATTAAAATTCTAATTTATAATGTTTATGATGCAAAATAAGTTTTTTAAAAAATTGTTAAATAAAATAGTGCTGAACGTTCTACAACGCTTCTATCATCTTGCCGCGATTGTTTCTAATTCTTGCTATAAACTATGTTTACCTGGATTTGGCAACCATGTTCAGTTTGCAAATATCTGTAGTGCAGCTATATAGATTCCAGTTTGGAATGCAGCCAAACATATTTTGTTCCGCAGTTCAGACAATCTGAAATGTGCTTAGCTACCCTTATAGTGTCTCCCCGCTCTCAAACATTATATTTTATTAAGGCAGTCTTGTTGTAAAACTGTGCTGGAAACATTTTTAAAATAGAGAAAACTGAGGGTGCACAAGTTTTCGTACAAACGTATGTATTTCCAAATGTTGTAAACGTTTCGGTGTTCCTAGTCAAAATGTAGGAGAAGTGTTCGCAGCTGTTTAGCTGACGTCATCGCTGAAGGGTAACGCATTCTTTAATGGACTGTTTTACCAGAACTATGGTACAGTGGTTTTAAACAGTGCTTCAGTGATGTTCAAACAAGTTTCAGAACTGTTTCTGAATTCGTACTTTTCTTATAATATACAATTCATGCAACCATGCGTTGAACACGAAGATATAACAAATATTCTTTAGAACGCAACCTTCACTCAAAAGGTTGTTCCAAAATATTTGCTGAATTCTTACTTTTCTTAGCTTATAAAATTCATGCAACCATGCGTTGAACACGTAGATATAACCAATATTCTTTAGAACGCAACCTTAACTCAAAAGGTTGTTCCAGAATAATTGCTGAATTCGTACTTATCTGAGCATATAAAATTCAAGCAACCATGCGTTGAACACGTAGATATAACAAATATTCTTTAGAACGCAACCTTCACTCAAAAGGTTGTTCCAGAATAATTGCTGAATTCGTAATTATCTGAGCTTATAAAATTCAAGCAACTATGCGTTGAACACGTAGATATAACAAATATTTTTTAGAACGCAAACTTCACTCAAAAGGTTGTTCCAGAATAATTGCTGAATTCTTACTTTTCTGAGCTTATAAAATTCATGCAACCATGCGTTGAACACGTAGTTATAACAAATATTCTTTAGAACGCAACCATAAATCAAAAGATTGTTCCAGAATAATTGCTGAATTCGTACTTTTCTTAGCTTATAAAATTCATGCAACCATGCGTTGAACACGTAGATATAACAAATATTCTTTAGAACGAAACCTTCACTCAAAAGGTTGTTCCAAAATAATTGCAGAAATTCGTACTTTTCTGAGCTTATAAAATTCATGCAACCATGCGTTGAACACGTAGTTATAACAAATATTCTTTAGAACGCAACCATAAATCAAAAGATTGTTCCAGAATAATTGCTGAATTCGTACTTTTCTTAGCTTATAAAATTCATGCAACCATGCGTTGAACACGTAGATATAACAAATATTCTTTAGAACGAAACCTTCACTCAAAAGGTTGTTCCAAAATAATTGCAGAAATTCGTACTTTTCTTAGCTTATAAAATTCATGCAACCATGCGTTGAACACGTTGATATAACAAATACTCTTTAGAACGCAACCTTCACTCAAAAGGTTGTTCCAAAATAATTGCCGAATTCGTACTTTTCTGAGCGTATAAATTTCATGCAACCATGCGTTGAACACGTAGATATAAAAAATACTCTTTAGAATGCAACTTTCGCTCAAAAGGTTGTTCCAAAATAATTGCTGAATTCGTACTTTACTTAGCTTATAAAATTCATGCAACCATGCGTTGAACACGTTGATATAACAAATATTCTTTAGAACGAAACCTTCACTCAAAAGGTTGTTCCAAAATAATTGCAGAAATTCGTACTTTTCTTAGCTTATAAAATTCATGCAACCATGCGTTGAACACGTTGATATAACAAATACTCTTTAGAACGCAACCTTCACTCAAAAGGTTGTTCCAAAATAATTGCTGAATTCTTACTTTTCATAGCTTATAAAATTCATGCAAACATGCGTTGAACACGTAGATATAACAAATACTCTTTAGAATGCAACTTTCGCTCAAAAGGTTGTTCCAAAATAATTGCTGAATTCGTACTTTTCTTAGCTTATAAAATTCATGCAACCATGCGTTGAACACGTTGATATAACAAATACTCTTTAGAAAGCATCCTTCACTCAAAATGTTGTTCCAGAATAATTGCTGAATTCGTACTTTACTTAGCTTATAAAATTCATGCAACCATGCGTTGAACACGTAGATATAACAAATACTCTTTAGAAAGCAAACTTCACTCAAAAGGTTGTTCCAGAATAATAGCTGAATTCTTACTTTTCTTATAATATACAATTCATGCAACCATGCGTTGAACACGAAGATATAACAAATATTCTTTAGAACGCAACCTTCACTCAAAAGGTTGTTCCAAAATATTTGCTGAATTCTTACTTTTCTTAGCTTATAAAATTCATGCAACCATGCGTTGAACACGTAGATATAACCAATATTCTTTAGAACGCAACCTTAACTCAAAAGGTTGTTCCAGAATAATTGCTGAATTCGTACTTATCTGAGCATATAAAATTCAAGCAACCATGCGTTGAACACGTAGATATAACAAATATTCTTTAGAACGCAACCTTCACTCAAAAGGTTGTTCCAGAATAATTGCTGAATTCGTAATTATCTGAGCTTATAAAATTCAAGCAACTATGCGTTGAACACGTAGATATAACAAATATTTTTTAGAACGCAAACTTCACTCAAAAGGTTGTTCCAGAATAATTGCTGAATTCTTACTTTTCTGAGCTTATAAAATTCATGCAACCATGCGTTGAACACGTAGTTATAACAAATATTCTTTAGAACGCAACCATAAATCAAAAGATTGTTCCAGAATAATTGCTGAATTCGTACTTTTCTTAGCTTATAAAATTCATGCAACCATGCGTTGAACACGTAGATATAACAAATATTCTTTAGAACGAAACCTTCACTCAAAAGGTTGTTCCAAAATAATTGCAGAAATTCGTACTTTTCTGAGCTTATAAAATTCATGCAACCATGCGTTGAACACGTAGTTATAACAAATATTCTTTAGAACGCAACCATAAATCAAAAGATTGTTCCAGAATAATTGCTGAATTCTTACTTTTCTTAGCTTATAAAATTCATGCAACCATGCGTTGAACACGTAGATATAACAAATATTCTTTAGAACGAAACCTTCACTCAAAAGGTTGTTCCAAAATAATTGCAGAAATTCGTACTTTTCTTAGCTTATAAAATTCATGCAACCATGCGTTGAACACGTTGATATAACAAATACTCTTTAGAACGCAACCTTCACTCAAAAGGTTGTTCCAAAATAATTGCCGAATTCGTACTTTTCTGAGCGTATAAATTTCATGCAACCATGCGTTGAACACGTAGATATAAAAAATACTCTTTATAATGCAACTTTCGCTCAAAAGGTTGTTCCAAAATAATTGCTGAATTCGTACTTTACTTAGCTTATAAAATTCATGCAACCATGCGTTGAACACGTTGATATAACAAATACTCCTTAGAATGCAACTTTCGCTCAAAAGGTTGTTCCAAAGTAATTGCTGAATTCGTACTTTTCTTAGCTTATAAAATTCATGCAACCATGCGTTGAACACTTAGATATAACAAATACTCTTTAGAATGCAACTTTCGCTCAAAAGGTTGTTCCAAAGTAATTGCTGAATTCGTACTTTTCTTAGCTTATAAAATTCATGCAACCATGTGTTGAAGACGTAGTAATAAAAAATTCTCTTTAGAACGCTACTTTCACTCAAAAGGTTGTTTCAAAATAATTGCTGAATTTGTACTTTTCTGAGCGTATACATTTTATGCAACCATGCGTTGAACACGTAGATATAACAAATACTCTTTAGACTGCAACTTTCGCTTAAAAGATAGTTCCAAAATAATTGCTGAATTCGAACTTTTCTTAGCTTATAAAATTCATGCAACCATGCGTTGAACACGTAGATATAACAAATATTCTTTAGAACGCAACCTTCACTCAAAAGGTTGTTCCAGAATAATTGCTGAATTCGTACTTATCTGAGCTTATAAAATTCAAGCAACTATGCGTTGAACACGTAGATATAACAAATATTCTTTAGAACGCAAACTTCACTCAAAAGGTTGTTCCAGAATAATTGCTGAATTCTTACTTTTCTGAGTTATAAAATTCATTCAACCATGCGTTGAACACGTAGATATAACAAATACTCTTTAGAATGCAAGTTTCGCTCAAAAGGTTGTTCCAAAATAATTGCTGAATTCGTACTTTTCTTAGCTTATAAAATTCATGCAACCATGCGTTGAACACGTTGATATAACAAATATTCTTTAGAACGCAACTTTCACTCAAAAGGTTGTTCCAAAATATTTGCTGAATTCTTACTTTTCTTAGCTTATAAAATGCATGCAACCATGCGTTGAACACGTAGATATAACAAATATTCTTTAGAACGCAACCTTCACTCAAAAGGTTTTTCCAGAATAATTGCTGAATTCTTACTTTTCTTAGCTTATAAAATTCATGCAACCATGCGTTGAACACGTAGATATAACAAATATTCTTTAGAACGCAAACTTCACTCAAAATTTGTTCCAAAATAATTGCTGAATTCTTACTTTTCATAGCTTATAAAATTCATGCAAACATGCGTTGAACACGTAGATATAACAAATACTCTTTAGAATGCAACTTTCGCTCAAAAGGTTGTTCCAAAATAATTGCTGAATTCGTAATTATCTGAGCTTATAAAATTCATGCAACCATGCGTTGAACACGTTGATATAACAAATACTCTTTAGAAAGCATCCTTCACTCAAAATGTTGTTCCAGAATAATTGCTGAATTCGTACTTTACTTAGCTTATAAAATTCATGCAACCATGCGTTGAACACGTAGATATAACAAATACTCTTTAGAAAGCAAACTTCACTCAAAAGGTTGTTCCAGAATAATTGCTGAATTCTTACTTTTCTGAGTTATAAAATTCATGCAACCATGCGTTGAACACGTAGATATAACAAATATTCTTTAGAACGCAACCTTCACTCAAAAGTTGTTCCAGAATAATTGCTGAATTCGTACTTTTCTTAGCTTATAAAATTCATGCAACCATGCGTTGAACACGTTGATATAACAAATATTCTTTTGAACGCAACCTTCACTCAAAAGGTTGTTCCAAAATAATTGCTGAATTCGTACTTATCTGAGCTTATAAAATTCAAGCAACCATGCGTTGAACAAGTAGATATAACAAATATTATTTAGAACGCAACCTTCACTCAAAAGGTTGTTCCAGAATAATTGCTGAATTCTTACTTTTCTTAGCTTATAAAATTCATGCAACCATGCGTTGAACACGTAGATATAACAAATACTCTTTAGAACGCAACCTTCACTCAAAAGGTTGTTCCAAAATAATTGCTGAATTCGTACTTTTCTGAGCGTATAAATTTCATGCAACCATGCGTTGAACACTTAGATATAACAAATACTCTTTAGAATGCAACTTTCGCTCAAAAGGTTGTTCCAAAATAATTGCTGAATTCGTACTTTTCTTAGCTTATAAAATTCATGCAACAATGCGTTGAACACGTTGATATAACAAATACTCTTTAGAATGCAACTTTCGCTCAAAAGGTTGTTCCAAAGTAATTGCTGAATTCGTTCTTTTCTTAGCTTATAAAATTCATGCAACCATGCGCTGAACACGTAGATATAACAAATACTCTTTAGAATGCAACTTTCGCTCAAAAGGTTTTTCCAAAGTAATTGCTGAATTCGTACTTTTCTTAGCTTATAAAATTCATGCAACCATGTGTTGAAGACGTAGTAATAAAAAATTCTCTTTAGAACGCAACTTTCACTCAAAAGGTTGTTTCAAAATAATTGCTGAATTCGTACTTTTCTGAGCGTATACATTTTATGCAACCATGCGTTGAACACGTAGATATAACAAATACTCTTTAGACTGCAACTTTCGCTTAAAAGATTGTTCCAAAATAATTGCTGAATTCGAACTTTTCTTAGCTTATAAAATTCATGCAACCATGTGGCGAACACGTAGATATAACAAATACTTTTTAGAATGCAAATTTCACTCAAAAGGTTATTTCAAAATAATTGCTGAATTCGTACTTTTCTTAGCATATTAAATTCATGCAACCATGTGTTGAAGACGTAGTAATAAAAAATTTTCTTTAGAACGCAACTTTCACTCAAAAGGTTGTTTCAAAATAATTGCTGAATTCGTACTTTTCTGAGCGTATACATTTTATGCAACCATGCGTTGAACACGTAGATATAACAAATACTCTTTAGACTGCAACTTTCGCTTAAAAGATTGTTCCAAAATAATTGCTGAATTCGAACTTTTCTTAGCTTATAAAATTCATGCAACCATGTGGCAAACACGTAGATATAACAAATACTTTTTAGAATGCAAATTTCACTCAAAAGGTTGTTTCAAAATAATTGCTGAATTCGTACTTTTCTTAGCTTATAAAATTCATGCAACCATGTGTTGAAGACGTTGTAATAAAAAATTCTCTTTAGAACGTAACTTTCACTCAAAAGGTTGTTCTAAAATAATTGCTGAATTCGTACTGTAAAGAGCTGATAAAATTACCAATTCATTTTGTGGAAACTTTCATGTTTATTTCGGAAGGAACCTTCGATCATAGATTGTGTTTTGAATAGTTGCTGAATTCGTACTCTCTGTAGCACGTAAATGTTGCTCAGTGTATGCAACCTAGCGTTGTGCAATTTTTCGACCCGAACACTGACGTATGTGTTTGCAAAGATTACAAGCTTAGTATGGGCTTTTAGCCCCTATATCCTGACCATTGTTCGCACTTGAATGCAAAGTACTAGAGTGAACGTTTTAACTTCCTACACGGCACCAGCATGTGACTGTAACATATATATTTATGAAGTACCACCCTTCTACCTGAGCTACGCAAAGTGTCGCAGTTTTTAATTTAACGAGAGGGTTGAAACTGCAGGGGTTGAAAACATATAAATTTTAAAGTTTTGGTTCTTTTGCTTAAGGGGTTATTTAAAGTACTCACATTTAATAAAACGCGTGCGCGTTCAGTTTCTTTGTAAGGGTTAATTTTTATTTTCCATTAAATGTTATTATCCGTAATCTGTTTATTTATATTTTTGTAAACCGACACATTAATTTGTGATATTTTTCCTGTTTAAAATTATAATAAATCAAGACGTTTTCTAAATAGTTCTGGATTTATCACAAAATTAGTGCAATGGACACACATTTATTTGAAAATGCTTGTTAGAGTTTTTAAAAGTATATAAGTAGAAAAATCTCTATACTTAACAAATAATTAGTCAGTGTCGGAAAATTGGGGATTTCGGCAGTTTTGTCAATGTCATCTTAGTTAAACGTTTGGTGTTACAAATCAATGTTTCTTTTATAATGCTGGAAAAGTAAATGAATGCTTAAATACACTATACAAATTTTTTTATAATCAACGGAATATATATATATATATATATATATATATATATATATATATATATATATAAGTTCGAAAACTACTTACCAATAACTCCCCAAAAAAGTAGTGTTGATTTGATCACAGTTATGTAAAGTTGCGTATGATGTTATAAATGAACAATGTTATAACTGAATCATTTTATAACTAAACAATAACGAACTTAACTACGTACCGAATTTTAAATAACATAAATTCATTGTTCTACATAGAGAGTGTGATGTTCAATGAATTTACGTTATTCACCGGCGGTCAAGATGTATTTTTGACTTTGTACTATTTACTTGAAACCGTAAATATTCATTGAAATGTTCTCTAATAACTCAATTATTATTTTAATTTATAATCAAAATCTATTTTGAGATATTGGGCCGGTTTTACATATTTTGTGACAGCTCTCAATTTAGATTTTTTGGAAACAAAGGGAACCGTACTTTTCGTTTGGTACTACATTCAAGCGAAATTCCATCACAATGTCTTGAACCGGTTTTGATAAAAGTTTTGTGTTCACTTTCCCCTTTTTTTGGTTGGATAAGTTTAGTGTACGAGTTTCCGGAAGAGATTTTGGAAAATTATATCGTGAAAATTTTAGAACCGGGTAATCCAATAGTGTTCATTCTTGGGTTGTTACCAAGAGTAGACGTAGCCGATGGACGCAAGAAAATTGTAAAAATATTTATATGTATTAAAAGAAAATTGTGAACTTCCAATAGTTGACTTCCGGGAAATTTTTTAGAATTTTTTTTATCGATCTTTCGTCTTTGTTAGTCTAAGTGGCATAAAATAAAATGTTATACACAAAGTTAGTATCTGTACATTTTACAGACAGTCAATCTTGTTGATCTTTAGAAATGTCTAGAGATAAAAAAAACGGTTTGATATTTACAGAATAATTAAAGCCCAAGGAAAAGAATAAGAAAAAAGTTCAAATGCTGTGTTATTGCCGCCTGGGGCAACGTTACACTGATAAATACTATCTCTGGAATCGTGCAGCTTGGCTTTTGCAACTAAGTATCTGAATGTAGTGTTTTTGTAGTGAAGATAACTTTTTTCGTTAATAGTTTCTTGCAAAGCTTAAACGTAGAACGGTTTTCTAAAACAATTGATCTTAGTATTTTACGTTTTCAGTAAACAAAGTAAAAGCAAGTTTAATTACCTTGAAAAACAATTTTAAGATTTCACGTTCTTTGATCTCCTGTATTTACTTGAATATATATATGTGTGTGTGTGTGTGTGTGTGTGTGTGTGTGTGTGTGTGTGTGTGTGTGTGTGTGTGTGTTAGTATTATCATAGTTACACGTTTTGGCAACAACACTCTTTTAATTCCAAAAAGAATAATCACATCGCATTCAAGCCAAATCGGTCAAATTACAAATTTTGAGAGAAAATCATCAGTTATTTTTAAAAAAATACAGTTTTCAGCAATTTTTTAAATATTTTTTTTTTTTGGAATGCTACATTTTTAAAACGAAAGGAATTATCACACTGAATCCGAAAAAAATATCGGAGAATACATATTTTAGAAGGTATTCTATAAGTTAAGAAAATACAGTTTTCTTTTTGTCTGCGTCTTTGTAAGCATTTTTTATGACATCTACCGTCCAAACGGTAATCACCACGTCGAGTTTTAATAAGAAAGTTAAAATTTTTTTACACACCGTGTCGTAGGTCCTTCACTGGGGCAAAATATAACTAGCTAAACAACCTGATTTTTTTAAGGCGAAAAGCACATTAAGGCTATTACCGCCGCCCTAAATGTAAGTGTGAGTGCAAAGTGTGATCCGCAAATGTAGTGTTGTAAGTGTAAGTGTGTGTTAGACTAGGGTACGGCGAGGGACGTCTAAATCCTCTCAATAGGTGCAGCTAGTCTGCACCCCTTGAGGGGTAAACAACCTGATAAGATGTATTGAAAATTCATAATTACGTCTGTGTAATAATTTTTAAATTTATGAAGTATGAATTTTCGGTTGGTGGAGAAACCATGTGATAATTGTAAGATTTGTTCAAAATTTTTTCCGATTTGAACAAGTTTATTCCCCAGCAAAATCCGTTCAACTGTTTTAAAGTTTGCTGTAATTTCAATTTTGTAAAAATCTCATTTCACCTTTGTAACCAGCGTGATATTTAATTGATATACTTTAATTATAGCGCAAATTTAAATTAAAAAAAAACAATTTATTAGTACCAAATTTGTAAAATCTATCTAGCAATTTCAACCTAGTTTTTCATAAACTAAAGTGTTTTAGTTCCTGTATAAAGACTAGTATGCTAATACAGTATATCATTTTTTCCTTGCTTTATGTCAGTTAGACTAAAAATGTAAAACAGTGCTTTAGCCACATCGATCACCAAATCTTATTTTTATTGTGACTAGTAAAATATACGGCTAAAATATGATGATTATTATGATGGTGAAATCAGGTTTTCAAAAAAGTAAGATAAAAATAATCGTTCAAAAAATTAATAACTCAATAATATCTTATTAAAGATTTATTAGGAATTTAAAGATTTAATTAAATTAACAGAAAGCTGGTTTCTAAATGCTAAAGTCGAAACTAAGTAAATAGAAAAAAAAATACTCGAAGAACTCTTTGAATGAATTCAAGTTTTAGTAAGTTATAACGAAGTTAGTTTAAGAATGTTTCTAAAGAGATTTCCCGTATAATAAAGAAAATCTAGGTCAGTTGGATGCATTGATTGAGAGAAGAGTGCTTCAGCTCGGTCCTACAAAAATGAAGCTGTGTAAATGTAAACAAGCCAGGAATTGTGAAGCCATTGGAGTGATTCTTATACACACTACAAAGTAGTAACATTTTGTGCAAAAAAGAAGTTTTTTTTATATGAACAATAACATTTTTTTAAAATAAAAAAACAAATTGATTTTTATAAACAAATTGAAGGTCTTGTTTGTTTATAACCAAACGAAAATATTAACAAATGGATTTTTTTACAAACGAATAATGTTTTATTTTACCATGAACTCTTTCCTATTAAACCAACCAAATATGTAGAAAAAGTGATTTTTTTCAGACGATTGAAACCATTTTTTTTTATTAAAAGACGTAGTGATTTCTTTATATATCATGTTTTAGGGCTGGATGTGATGTTGGATTTTACGCGTCACGTGATGCGAGTGCACAAATGTTTATTGGTAATTATATTGATTGTAACGATCAGCTGATTTCATTGAACAGCTGATACGCTATAAGAAGTTTTAGGTTATGTTGTTAAAAACTAGATATGTTAATTTATCGTGTTTTCGAATAAATTATCGTAATTAAAATAAATAGGAAAAGAAAACATGATACATAATTTTTTACTTTTGGTACAATAACAGACATTTTATTTTTCTACGTAGCAAAAAAAAAAGATTTTTAAATTCGAAAAAGCATTTTTTGTAACTATGAAACTATGAAAGAGAGAGAGAGGGGGGAGAGGGAGAGAGAGAGGAGAGAGAGAGAGAGAGAGAGAGAGATGACGTCTGAGATGGTAAAGCACCAGTTAATCTGATGCGTCTTCGAATTTGCGCATTTCGAGATAGCTTGTTCGAGACTAGAGATCCTGACGTAAGCTTTCCCTTGTCATTAACGATAATCCCGTATCCTCATCAAACTACCACTAAGTATAAAAATTATGTCAAAAATAAAAACTTTTTTGGAAGCAATCAGTGTTACCTAACAGCAGGGTTTTGTGTTTAGTTTTAATGTAATTATAAGCGAAGATTAGTGTTTTGCCTTGGTGAAATTATTGCAACATTTAATTACGCAAGATTTGCGGAGAAGAAGAGGGTAGCTGTCAGTGGGGGGTTGTAATTAGAAGAGAGATAGGGAGGGTGACATGCAGGATCCCTGTCAGACCACCGCAGGGGCAGTTTTTGTGTTGCGTTGTTGGATTTGATTTTAACCTCACTAAAAACGGAGGGAAAACGTTTCTATTTGGGTTATTAATGAAAAAACGAATTTTGTAATAAAAATATAAAGTGTTACTGCCTTTAATTTTAACAGCTGTACTTAACTGATGATTTACGTACGATTGTCTAAACATATTTGTGTTTAGAGTTTAAATTGTAATTTTTAAAGTTTATGAAATTAGCAATATTTTTTAATGTTTAAATCTGACAAAAATATGTTTCACACATAAAAAAATGTTTGTAGTAATAAAATTGTGATTGAGAGAGAAAACAACTATTAATGTAAAATTTATTTTCTTATCAACTTTGAATCAAAATTGCAAAGCTAGAGTACTAACACACAAACACACAAATAATGGTCTAGGCATCAGGCTGGCTCTCATTATAAGGACGCTCATTTTTATGTCTTATCACGATGGCTGATTCGATAACTCATTTTCCAACGGAAATTCTCTAAAAATTAACAAAAGAAATAATTCCTTAATGCTGTTACAGTATTCATCATTCATTTAAGATGGAATTTAAAGTTATATTTGTCAAGTATATTAATTAAAAAAAATACACGCGACAAAAAAGGGCTGTTTAAATAACTTCATGTTTACAGAGTACAATAAAAGTTCAAGGTACATGTTCAAACATGTGCTGGCATGTGTACATGTTTGTTCACAGAGCTTTGTTAATTACATTAAAACGAAACTTTTTATCAACAAAGTAAAAAAAAAGAATTATGCGAAAAAGGCTGAAACGGTTTTGTTCACGAATTGTGGTTTACTTTATATTTGTGTTTTTTGTTTTTGCCAAAGCAGTTACTCGTATAACAATGTTCTGATTATAGAAACTCCTACATTTTGTATCACTTTACATGTTAGCGAAATTAGTGGATGCAACAATATTAATTTAAAAACGTTTAGTTGGAATGTCAATTCCACTAATTAGTCACAAAATTCTAAGTAAATTTGTGACCTGTACAATGTCCTACCAATATTTAGAAAGTGATAATTTTTTTTAACATGTATCTTGTTTTAGGGCTCGTTATGATGTTGGATTTTGCTTGATACGAGTGCACAAATTTATATTGATATATAATATAGCCTATATATTTTGTAAGTTGCAAGTCATATTCAATATATTATAATTAAAATTTCCTGTGTTTTCACCCTAGTTCGAACCGGGGATCTTACGCGTGTGAAGCGCACGTGATAACCACTACACTACGGAAACTACGAAGAAGTTCTAAGAAGAACTAGAACTATCAATTGATAGTTGTAGTAAAAGATCAGTTGTTTTGTATTAATTCTTAACGATTTCATTGATAGGCTATAATTGGTTTTAGGTTATGTTGTTAAGAACTAGCTACATTAATTTGTCGCATTTTTGAGCAAATTATCGTAATTAAAATAAAAATGAAAAAGAAAACACAATACATGATTTTTATTTTTAGTTCAATAACAGAAATTTTTATAACTAAAATATACTGGCAGCAATGCACAAAAAAACTATAAAATAAATAATAATTTTTTATAAAATTTCGAATAAATTATGGTTATATATTATATAGGGTTGTATTTTACATAATACGGTAGTGGTTTCATATTGGTGACCAGCATGCCTTTCTTTCTACCGATTTTTTTAATAATGGAAGGGAAGACTGTACCTAAACTAGTTAAATAAACTTTTACATACTAAACGTGTCCATAAAGAAACGTACTTTGTTCTGATTGGGGCACACAACTCAATGTAATCTTTATAGTACATTGTAGTGATGAGTTATATACATCATTTTGTCTTTGACAAAAAACCTTTTTTGGGATCGTTACACAAGATTGTTTAAATGGTTAACTAATTTTTTTTAAAGAAGGTCAATTAATTTATTTTAATGAGACATGGCTTTCTTTAAAATTTTAAAATTTGCTTTAGAAATTGTAAACGTTTCCAGTTCCGGGTCCTGGATTTTTTTACTGGGACAAAATATTATCTTGTAAATGCCTGGTTATAAGATGTAATGAAGATTCTTAAAGTCTGTGTACTAATTTTGAAATTTATAAATATGGTGTCCAGTTAATGGGGATACCATATATCACAATTTGGACAAAATTTATAGAACTGATTTTGATAAATTATTTCAATTAAAAAAAATGAAGTTTGAAATGAAATTAATTTTAAGGATAGAGATTCATGAAAATTGGATTGACCTTTAAAATTATTTTTCAAACAATTGACGTTAACTTTTGAACTACATGGTCTAAATAATCCGAAACTCAAAATAAATAATATAAAATTTTATTAGACATTTTGTAATTTAGTACCTATTTAGTGAAAAAGTTTTTAAATTTTAATTTTTCAGGATGAGCAACTTTCTCATTTTTTTTTTACTTTTTAAAGGTGAGACAAATTTTTATTTTGTTTAATAACTATTGAATATGGCATGATTTCAAAATTAAGAATTATAACATGTCTAAGTTATTTTTTAAACTTGTAAATCAACGTGTTTTAGAGTAAGTAATGATTTTTAATAAAAAATAAACACATTTAAAAGATATATGTAAAATACTCTATTCAATACCAAATTATTAAAGTTCACTTTTGTAAAATTATACATCAAAGGTTGTAACTCTGCCGTTCTATAATTCTATTAAATATCTTGCAATGTATGTAATACAGTTTAATTCACAATTTGTCTGCCGACTCTAGGAAATTTATAAAATCCCTAGGCTTTGTATATTACTTGTGTATAACTCATCACTACAATGTAGTATAAGGACTACATTGAGTTGTGAGCCAAGAATTTGAATTACAACAAAGTACGTTTCTATGGACAGGTTTGTTATGTAAAAGTTTATTTAACTACTTTAGGTACAGTTAGTTCAGAGATACAGTAACCGTACACAAAAGAAGTACTTCCTGCAGTTTTCCATTACTTTCCACTGGCCTTTGTATCTATTATCTTGCCGCTTTTTAATAAATATTATCTTCCAGTGTAAAACGTTGCTGCTTGTAATTAATATTCTTGGGTTGTAGAAAATTACAAAAGCGGAATGTCTATTTCGTAACGTTTCGGCGCTTGTAATTACAAATTTTGTTGCCGTGCGGCACAAAGGCGGCGTCCAGCTAGATGCGGGGATTACATTTTGTAGGCTGTGTATGTTTGCTTTATAAAGAATCGCTTATTGCTTTCTGGTCTTCAGAGTTGTTGCTTAATTATTTCTCTTGTAGACTTGTAAGGCTGCTTTTGTTGCAGAAAATTAATTTCAATGCGGTATTAATTAATCTCGTCTCTTATATATACTATACGAGGTATCTCGAGCAGAATGTCTTCATGAATATAATGTTACATTTTGAAGTAAACCTAATTAACTCTCTCGGTTAATGAACAGATAGTACATGCGTAGTCATCTTATCAAATGCACGTTTTCCATACAATGAACATGGAAACTTTGAAATCCAGTGGGGCGATGTCTTAAAGAAAAAGTCAGTCTAAGTTCCTGATCTGACATAAGTATATTAGATTTAGATTAGGTTAGATTAAAATCTAGAGGAAGAGATGGTACAGCCACAGTCACTGCGATCGACTGACCTATTGTGCAACCAAACCTCTTATATTAGTTCAGCAGATTAGTGCCCTTAAGAAGTTCCAACAAATCACTGACTAGCTCATTCTGCTGAAGATCCCTAGGGTCCTGGAAACTAAAAACCCCTAGCCTCCTAACTACCGATAGCCTCACATCATAAATTATGTGTCCTGCAGTTATGTCCTCCTTCCTGCACAATCTACATACGGTTTCTCCGTGGTACATATCTATCCTCTTGATATGAACCCTCAGACCGTTGTGCCCTGTAATGATCCCCATGATCCTCCTGAATTGTGCCCTACCCAAGACATCTGCTGCCCCTTTAAGATCTCCAAAAGGAACTTTGCCTAAGAGACGCTTACTATGGGTGGTAATGTAGGTTACCCCATCTTGTCTGGTGTTGATTGGTAATGCACCTATTAATAGCAGACCCGGCCAACGACAGGGAAATCCCTAAAGCCGGCTCAGGTCCAATAAACGCATTAAACATTAAACATTTTATTCAATTAGAACAGTCGTACTGACTTATGTTAGGTTTCATAAATGCTTCTAATATATAGATGATACAGTACATCATTGAACAGTGTGGCAGAAGTAGTTAGGACACCGGTCAGTCTGCTCGGGCAAGTTCGTTACCCCTTGTAAACTTCGTTCAAACGTTTTAAAATGGCGGCATTCTAATTTTTATTTTACACGTTTCTGAAAATATGATTTTACCAACTTAACGTTAAAATCTAAATTATTTGTCTTCTTGTACAAACAAATTAATTTGCCTGAAAAAATGTTTATTCTGATTTTGATGGTGAAATCAAAATTAAACAATCGCGGCACGCAGCTGTCTCGCTGACCTGATAGAAATGAATTTCCAAAAGTATTTTGCTTCATTTTATCCATATTGAAATTATGATTTTATCATCATAATTAGCATTAATTTTTATTAGCATTAGTATTTTAAACTGACTAATTACATTGTAAATACAAAAAAATGAAAATAAAAAAAATAAACGTTTCCCATGTCAAAAATTCTCTATATTTCTACGGATTTTGAAAATTCAAAATGCTAATTATGTAGTTTGTAAAGCTGAATGATTAAGAAAAACATTTAAATCTAGAATTTACTAATTTTCAAAGATTTGAAATGGCCATAGTTTCGAAACAGTTAAATGAATTTTACTAGTTAACGAACTTGTTCAAGCAATTACCAAACTCGATTTTTGTGTCAAGTTTGAATCAATAGGACCAAAATTACACACACACACACACACTATATATATATATATATATATATATATATATATATATATATATATATATAACAATTTTAACGACTCTTTAGAAAGTGATCTATTGATCATTCATTTCAATGACCCGGATCTATGTCTTACCAAAATTTTTGTCGGATCTAGATGCTCCTATAGAATGTTTTCCAATGGTAATTTAATTAAAAAAAGTATTACATGAAAACATTATATTTTTTATATTCACTTCTGTCTCGTCACTAAGGCAGCCTGCGTGTTGCTTATATTTCGTTTGGAATATGTTGTATAAAGTATACTGTTCTTATAGTTCAGTATCACAGATCAATATTATCATTTATTAATATTTCGTAAGCACATTTTCCTTATTCCAGAAATACAGTTCAGTATTTCAGATCAATAGTATCATTTATTTATTTATTATTTTCGTATTATTTATTTTATTATTATTATTATTATTATTATTATTATTATTATTATTATTAAATTTAGTATTATTTATTTATTTATTTCGTAAGCACATTTCCCTTATTCCAGAAATACAGTTCAATATTGCAGATCAATAGTACCATTTATTAATATTTCGTAAGCACATTTTCCTTATTCCAGAAATACAGTTCAGTATTACATAACAGAACCACGTTATTTCAATTCGCTTTGTCCTACTTATAAATCCTTCACGTACATGGGAGGTATCTAATCTTAGTCACAGCTTGACGATATTCTAGCAGAATATTTATAAGCGCTGGATAAATTAGGTTTACTGCATCTGCATACAGTAATACAGTACTGTACTTATTTTATAGCCACACATTTGTTTTGCGAAGTTGGTAGAAGTGGAAGAAAATCGATTAAAAAAACTGACCGTTGTCGTCTTTCTCGATTCACTATAAAAATCTAATTTTTAAAAATTTAATAATTGCTACTCTGACTTGACTTATAAATTGTCATTAACTACCAAAACTTGAGTAAAAAATAACTTCTAAACGGTAATTGTCTGGGGTATTGTGACCCATACGTTTTGTTTGGGTGCTTATTGACAAAATTTGAGACGTGTTTATGAAAATCGTTAGATCTTATATTGAGGCAAGCCAAGTCAGATTTTTTACGGAAAAATAGCTTGAATTTTTTAGAAAAAATTAAACATATTGAACAATAAGGAATTATGAAAAAAGCAAAACTTTTTTATTCACTCTCTTGCCAAGTTATTATTTTTTAAAATTTGCTACAATGATTTCAGTTATAAATCTTAATATCTGACCTCAATTTGATCAATAATAGTTTTTAGAAACTATGCAGATTTTCTAGGCGTTTTCGATTGTTCATGAATGGGTTTTGGTTACAATGTTTTATGAGTTTTGAGTGCTCGCAAACCACAAATTTATCGAAAACTATTTAACGGTAACCAAGTCGGTGTAGAGTTTTTTTTAAATAAAATAGAACAAACCCAGAATAGGTTTGTTTTGTTTTTCGATTTACTTTTGTAAGTAAGTAAGTTGGATACATTAAAAAAAATATCACCTTTTTAGGAGCTAAAGTTTTACATGTTAGGAGTCCAATATATTTATCTAAAAACAATTTATAAAAACTTTTATCATAACTTTGATCTGACAAAGTATAAAACTGTTTAGTTGACTTAATTTGTGGTTACATTTTGACAACGACAAATAGTAAACCTTCATCTGTACAAATTGTACTTAAAACGTTACCAGTTAAGTAAAGTGACACTCTAAGGAAAAGAGAAAAGTCGAAGATTGGATTTGTGCAAAACTTTTACTGTATTTTAATTTGTTTAAAACGGAACCTTGGAAGGTTTGTGACGACTGGGATAAAGTTGATTTTACTCTGCAAGTTTTGAAAGTACCATCTGAATTAGCTAACTATAATTGGATTTTTAAAATATTCATTTAGAAAAGACAGATTTTAATATTTATATTATAATCTGCCGCGATATGAAGCTGTCTCGCCGTTGTGATGGAAGCGAATTTTCAATATTATTTAATCTTACATAAAATCTAACTAAATTAGCAATTTAAACTTTTAAATTACATTGAAGAAAAGAAATAACCCTTACTTCCGCTAGATAAATCTTCAGTAATGGATTTTGAAGTTCTAAAATGCGTTAAAGCTGATTATGATGGCGGAGTTAGATTATCAAAAAAAAGTTATTACATTTTTAAAATTTTTAATGACCTCCATTTTCAAACTGCTGCACTGATTTTGGTGTGTAAAGGAATTTTCAAGCTATCACCAAAATAGATTTTTTGTCTAGTTCGAGTTAAGTCCGTCTACGTGCATAGCGCATATAAAAATATTTAAGATTTTAAGACTTGAATATCTAGAAGTCAGAATCGACGCTCATTCAAAGTCCCGAGTTTATATTTTTACCTTGATGCCACACTAATACCTAACTTTCAAATTGGACTTCTAAAATATTTTTTTTTAATTTCTTATACTTGAGAAATCTGCGTGCTGAAGTTTTTTCAGTGAATTATTTGGGGTTATCACAAGATGAAACTTGTTGTTACATATTTCTAAATTTTAGATGATGATTTATTATTACATGTAATTAGTTCCTCTGTGAATAACAAACACTGACTAAAATCAGAATCCTTGTTTACCATTTGTCCTGTTCCAGATTATTTGTATATAAAAAAGAACTCGAAAACGCACTGGTTTAACTTAAAACAAATCGAATGTATTTGAGGTTATACGAAATAAAAAGTAGCAGTCATTTCGTAAATGTATTTGCTGCCAATGTCTAAAAAGTAAAAGTGTATTTTTTCAAATTTATGGTTCACTTTGTGTATATATACAAGAAATGGATTGTAAAATGAGCTTTGGATCTGTAAACGGGTTCTTTTACTTTCCGTACTACTTTCACTAAGTACGTGTAAAGTATGGCGATCTTGAAAAAAATTGGTGATCATTTTTCGTAGGTTAATCCGTTTCAGGTCCCGGGAGAATAAAAGTGCCTTTCACTTGGATGTTTTGCAACAAATCAAATGGAGTAACAATAATACAAAACAATAATAATGAGCGTGTACTCGTTTGCGCTCATAGAGACGAAATGAATTGACGATTTTTATGAAATTGTTTATGAGATATTTTTGTTGTTTTTTTTTCTTTCTTAAAAGTTATGCCAGATAAACTTTTACGGCAAGGGAAAAGCTTATGTCAGTAATTTTAGTGCCATACCTACGACCTTGGGATCTGCATATCAGGAGCGGAACAACCCTGATTGGTGCTGTATTTTATATTTTAAAAAAAATCAGATTTCCTAACCGTAATGATCCTTAAGGTGCATTAACGAAGATTTTATGCCGATTGTGACGATACAATCCAGGATCTTGTAAAGTAAAACAAATTATTGCAAATTAGCGTGCACCACGCCGGCGGGAAAGTTGAGTATTTGCGATTTTAGATTGGAATAATATTCAATATCTGTGTTGCATTCGATCTACCTTGTTGATTCAGGTGCAAAAGAGTGAATTTTAGTTGGTTTGTTAATAAATTGATCAATTAAGAGATTTTTGTTTATAAATCGAATCACGAAACCATATTGAGAAACGTCGGTACATTTTCGTTTTCCAATTTGTTCCCTAACCGTAGATTTAAACAACCAATTTGAAGTTAACGATCATGGTAAGACCCCAGACCCATTACTTTGATCGACTGCCGATTCTCACTTCTAATACGTTTTGTAAGGGTCTTTATATCACATTGAAAAGGTGACCTGCAACAGTATTCCGCCTAACACATACAAGGTATCACAATTAACCCCTCCACTTGTTCAGTTTTAATTTCCTTTGTTTAGGGGTTACTATTTCTACCCCTATACTTTTCCTGCATTTATTGTTAATTAAAATTTTTAATTTAATGAATTTGAACCTGTCGTTAGAGATTGTTTGCTCTCTTTGTCTCAAATAAAATTTAAAATACATACAAGATAAAAAAGCATATTATTTAACGAAAATAACTGCTACCCAATAATTTGTTACAACTTTTTATTTTTCTTTGTCCCTTAGACTAACGTGCAACTATTTGCCAGCTATCCTTGATTTTATGTAAAACTTTTGGTTCAGTCGTCGAGGTCAACTGGAAACAAAACCTGGTAATTTAGTTTTTATATTTTAAATCACATATTCTCAGGGCTTACATATTATTTGAAAGTTGGTGAAATATTATATAATAACATATATATATATATATATATATATATATATATATATATATATATATAATATATATACCTTTTTAGATAATAGGTATTTTCTGAAACGTTTAATTCAAATAACATTGTTAACTTTATGTTGGTTTTTAATCTGAAATTAATCCTTTCTTAATTATAATAAATTATACATACAATTTACAACTGTAAAATAAAATGATATTACTTGATTTTTTGAATTTTAATACATTTCCTCTTCAAATATATTTTCGGTTTATCTTGCCCTATTTTTTCTTTCACAAAAAAATTATTAATTTTATTAATATATAAAATCATACGATAAACTGATTTTTCTTAATTCTAACAATTAAATTTACTTCAATCTAATATATCGATAACTTTAAATTATAATTTAACTTACTAACTTAATTTTTCTGACAGTGTATAACAATTATAGTTCATTTTGTTTAATGTACAATGGTATATCCGATTGTATAAGCTTATAATACTTAGATTAAATTTTATTTTGTCATTTTCTTTCAAATATATAACGAATGTTTCTTCAACTGATTAATAATTATTTTTAACCCTTTCTAGGCTAATTTAAATTTTATATTTACTATGCCTTGACACAGTTTTATAGTGGATATTAATGAATTTGTATTTCTTATTATTTATCATAATAAATTTTATGTATATTTAATTTAATAATTATTTTAACTCCCTAATATAGTATTATTGTTTCTAATTTATTTTACAATTTTCTTTAAGTTTTATTATTACTATTATTTTGTTGTTATTATTATTATTATTATTATTATTATTATTATTATTGTTATTATTATTATTATTATTATTATTATTATTATTATTATTATTATTATTATTATTATTATTATTATTATTATTATTATTATTATTATTATTATTATTATTATTATTATTATTATTATTATTATTTATTAATTTTAAATGTTGGTTAGTTAATTAATTTTAATTAATTAATTAATTAAATTAATTTTAGTTAAGCCGCTTTTTTTAGTGACTTTTTTAAAATAAAATTAAAATTTGAAGTCAGGGATTGTTCACTTACACTTAAAAAAAATTAATAGAATTGCCAATTTCAAGATAGAAAAGTCGTCAGCTATATCTATAGAATTTATAAGTTGTTGCCCTTTAGTTTGGCGGTTTTCGTTTTCGGTTTTGGCATCTGTCCGAAGTCCTGGATAGTTCCAAATCTCTCCCGTGTCTTGGATATAATCTGGTGATCTCTCGGGTTAAGGACGCTGGGGAGATCTTTTAGGTTTCCGTAAACGACGGATTTGGAATTTAGTACAGAATCCTCGCGCAATTTCATTGGAATTTGTTGCAATATTCCAACTTTTTTGTTGCAAGAAACATTTATTTTGTTATAAGTTTTACAAAAATTACAATTTATTTTCTACTGTTTTCTACTTTACTATTTTACTTAAATTTCGTAATATTAGTTTCAAGCTATTTTTACTTTCATGCTATAACGGTATTGGCTCTAAGCATAGTTTCTCATTCAACTCAATTTTAACAGTTTTTATAAATATTATAGCATAAGTCAAAAACGACAGTCTCCCCTAAATTTCCGTAATCAAGTGAATAGTCATTTGTTCCAAATTAAATGATTCTGGCTGGTATTTTCCGCCACTTCAAAGCCTACCAATTTTAAAACAAGAAATACTCCTGTAGCGTTTTCTTCTTAAACAAAATCCCCGTCTTAGGATGCCTACCTATGATCCTGTTGTTGACCGCATGCTCATGAGGTAAGTTTTTGTCCTTATTTTACTCGATTTGTAAATTAATTATTTCTTATAATTATACAATTAATTATTGACTTCTCGTAATAATTAATTATCACCCACGGAAGGTAGATTTACTCCACCATTCTTGTGACTCGCTCAGATCTCCCTGTAACTCCTTCACGGAAATCACCACAAGGATTCTCCTCCTCTAATTTCTTGGATCTCGCGCCCTCCTTCACCCAAGTAGTGCAGAATGGAAAGACGATCTCGGTGAGACAAGTATCCCATTTTAATGGGGCGTTTGGAAGCATTTGAGTGTAAGAACCACATTGTGGCGCTTACAGGAACACGACCGGACAGGCGCGGTAGATGAGGAAGTGCTGGGAATTGGTGCTAGTAGGGTGCTTGCAAATAATGTAGAAGACGTCATCATGCAATTCTCCTCTGGAATAGATGTGGTATCGTGTATCCCGTCGAGCGAACTTCTCAGCCATGTAAGCAGCTTTCTCTTGGTCTTAAAAGTAGATCCTGGATCAGGATTCGGTCCGGATTAAATGCAGACATCCGTTTTATGATCCAATGTCCATGGATTGAAGAGCAAAATTCCATTCATGTCATAAGTCGTCATTAATAAAGTCATCGCCTCGTTTTTGAATAATTGAGGACTCTCTTTCTCTAGGCGGTTGAACGAGTCTATCAAATTCGAAATTACACTCAACATCAGATGTAAAGGGCGCACAATGTCCCAAAAGCTCAGCAACAGGTGCGGAATACCCGTCGTGTTCAGTTTGTTTACAATTTGAAAACGTTTCTTCTTTTCTCCGGACGCAATCGCATAGTGTCCTGCGTGCGTTGATTCGGCGAAGGTGGACGATGTGTCATCGTGTCCCCTGGAAGGAGACCCTAAAGGTAGTTGCTTCATAGCCTGTAGACGTCGCTTCGTCTTTTGCTCTGTTTGCCTTGACGATGGAGTAGTGTAGAAATCTCGTAGTCCTCGACCATAACCGTAGTCACAACGGTCTCCGATTGGGCTGGGTTGTCGTCCTAACATCCTTCACTATCCCATCTTGATGATAACACATGAGTCGACGCCCTTTGGAGTCGTAGACAGTACGAGTCAACCCGTATCTCTGGTGGTTGACATAATAACTTTGTAGCAGCGGTTGTAGAACACACTATAGATAATACATGTTATATTTCCACATATATAGTTAGCCTAACTGATAATGCACGCGGAACTAATACAAGTGGTAGTAACATGGGCGCAGCTGTACAGAGTACAATGATTACAATAATCTATTGACACAGCGTGTGATATCACACGCCTATCACATGTTGCTGGCAGGCTTTGCCGGATCCGCCAAGCAAGAAGACTGGGAGCAAAAGCGTTACGTAGCCGCCTGATTGACGAAATTAAGTTGGCTATCCTGGAAAATAGTTCGTCGCTGGTTAGTTCGTAAACCAGAAAAATCGGAATTTGCATTTTTTTTTTAAATTAGTGACTTTTTCGTCTTAAATATTTTTGAAAATATGATTTCATCATCGTAACCAGCGTTAAAAACTGCATAATTTAGAGTTTTCAAATTTTTAAAATTAAAAAATCTAATTTGAAGGCAATCTGCGTTCCTTTTTATATTTTCAATCCAATTTGAAAGCTGAAAATTGTAATATTTGTAATTTTAATTCAGCTGTGGTGGTGAAATAAGAATGTCAAAAAGAGAAAAAGAAAAAAGTAATTTTGAAAATTCGTTCCCATCGTGTCAACAGAACAACTGAATATTTTACATTTATTGAACTAGTTTTGTTCGTTTTCTGTTATTACACAATTGTAAACAAGGAACTGCAAGTTTCTGTCGTATTGTACTTTATATAATTGATAACGTATACGGGGTACAGCACCCCACTTAAAGCGAAGCGAGAGAATAATGAGCGTCGTCAGTTTACTAGACATGTGTATCTGTCATACGGCAAGAACACGTCTTGGGTACATATCATATATTTTAACAACAAAGATAGAGAGGTACACAGTACAAAGATACCGTGTAATAAATGAATTGTTTTTAGAAAACGTTTTACTTGTTCACTAACTAAAAGGAGATAGAATTTGTAAATATTAGTATAAGAAGATTACCCAAAGTAAAAAAATGGTTATATTCTGGATATTCATGTACCTGAGTAATATATTAACAGTCCGAAGAAATCGCATTTGTTTCCATTTTTTAATATCCTTATCCTTCATGAAAGTATTAGATTACTGTAATTAGCTTACCTGCTGAAAATTACAGGATACATTAAATAAAATTCAAACCAATTAATTAATTGAGAACACGCAAAATGTTCTTTGATATTTCTATGAATAGTCACATATAAAATTTGAAAGCTAAAAAGAATTGCAGTTGGAAAACATGCCACCTTTAATTTATTTGTCATGGATTTTTCATCTCTACAACAACATGATATTGAAGTACAATAAGTAGGCTACAAATAGAAGATACTTTTTCTTGTATTGTATTATTTGTAAAGGTAATACGTTAGATTAGTACTAGAGGTACAGGGATTATAAACCCCAAGCACTGCGATCTAAAACATATTACACAACTAAAATGCTTGATTACTGGTTTGGCAGACTGGTGCCCTCAGTGAGTTCCAACAGTCTACCAACTAACTTATCCTGTTGAAGGTCCTCAGAATCCTGAAATCCTGTCACGCTTTGCCTTCTGCTAGTAAGAACCTCAAATCAGATTATATGGTCTACAGTTCCCTCTAGCTTCCTGCATAACCTGCACACGGTTTCTCCGTGGTGCATTCTTATCCTGTTCATGTGAACCCTCAGACCACAGTTCCCTATATCGAGTCTCATGGTGTCTAGCGTTGTCCTCAGTCCAGGATTTTCATCTGGTGGAAACTCGCCCAGGGGTTTCAAGATCTAGATCATCAACTTCGTCATTTGAAACACAGTTCTCTCTCCACCTGGGTTACAGCCTCCAGTCAAAAAGTACAACCTGTGGGACACAGTTATCAGATCTCAGTTTCCTAGGGTTATTGTGTTTAGTGGTATCTACCATGAGGTCCCACACAGAGCGAGGGAAGTATGATGTTCACTCATATAGAGCTCTAAATGCGTTGGTAAGGCTATGTAAAACAGGAGGTCACCCGGTTCCAGAACCTTGGCTTGGGACGAAATAGCACTGTACTGTCATCAAAAATGCTGTTGACTTTACACGCCTATTTTCAACTTTACTAGTACTAATCAGCCTGGATAAACAGCTGGTCGACCTATGTCAACTTCAAACTAGCCTACTTTCTATTTGCGTCTTACGAAGGTTTTAAATAAACACCCAAGTATTAACATACCTCATATCGACTTCAGACTTGTAGCGAGTCCACCTCAAAGTTTTCAGATAATATTTTGGCGAAATTTCCGAACAACATTTCTTCTAGAAACAGTTGTGTCGAATGGATGTGCACAGATTTTCAATGTAATAAACATTTTTTACATTTGCGAAAGAATACAAATTATATGAAAATTATTTTCGTTTTCAAAATTAATTCATAAAATTTTGGTTATATGCAAAAATACACAACCAAAGCCAGTGTTTCAAATTGGTTGTTTAAATCTACGGTTAGGGAACAAATTGGAAAACGAAATTTTACCGACGTCTTCTCAATGTGGTTTCGTGATTCGATTTATAATCAAAAATCTCTTAATTGATCAATTTATTATCCGACCAACTAAAATTCACTCTTTTGCACCTGAAAACAAAAATATCTAATAGTTTCAAAATTTTTGTTCACAATTACAATACTTTTATAGAAGTATTGTAAATACAGTGTTTAAATAGCACTGTATAATCAAATACAGTAAGTAATTTTATAATTCCTTTCTTTCCAAAAATTATTGGTGAAACCGCGAAAAACTCAGCTTAGTTATGAAAATTATGAACGCAAATTTTTTTAAATCGTTCGCAATTATGGTTCAATTGGATTAAAATTTGAAACAAGAATCGATTTTTAGTAATAACTTGGCAAATTTTGTTACACAACAAAATCCGATTAGTGCTTTAAAAACGGTGGTAATTTCAAAGCTTAAAAAATAATTTTATTAGTTTTTTTAGAAAATATTTCATTATATTTATGGCTAACATTAAAGAAGTATTTTAAAATTTTTCTATGAAAAACACTCATTACTAAATATCTAAATATCATTATAATATCTTGTATTATTTATTATTTATTGATATTTATTGTTGATACTTAAATCTGTAAAACTCTGTTACATTTACAGTCCTGTTAACAGAGTTGTTGTAATAATCGAAATATTACAGACTCAATGAATATTAATTATCCAAGAAAACTAGAACACTTCAATAGTTTTACAAACATTATTTTCTATTCATTGATACATGTTTCGCCGAGAGGCATCTTCACACAACGTGTCTGTCCGAAGACGTTTCACGGCGAGTTGTATGTCATAAAAAAAAATTTTATGAATCTGTATGTGTTATAATTTTTCGGATATCACTTAGTTTTACCAAGTATCGACTGTGTTCAGTAAATAAAGTGAAATATTACTTATATAATTATAAATATTTTTGTACATGTATTATTTTGAACATTAGACGTTGAATAAAGCGGTTGCACGGTCGAGAGAGGAAGTACCAATAGGGTAGTTCACCCTCATCCCTTGGGCACACAATATTTTAAGCATGGACGGGCTCCAAATAAGCGATTAGTTAAATTCCTTTCCCCTCCTTACAGTAACGCAGAAAGGCCTTTTTTCAGTAAATTACACTGTGAAGCTAGTGCTTTGAAAATTAAAAAAAAATAGTTACTTTTTAGTAAATATATAATGAGTAAAGTTCTTAAAACTAATGAAATCCTACTGAACATTAATATGCAATCTAATCGCAGCTGTTTCGTGACCTGCTGAAATCTAATTTCCAGCAATAATTTAATTTTATTGTCTTATAATTTTTTTGTTAATCTGATTTCAAAATTATAAAACAAACATTATAGTAAAAGCATATGTTAACATTTTTAGTTCTCAAATTACTTTGGAAACATACGAAAAGAAATCCCAAAACAAACCAGAAAGCAATTTTTCTCGATTTATTTCTAAACCAATTTATTTTTCAAATTTGCTACACCGATTAGAATTAAATTATAACTTATCATATCTGACCAAAATTTGCGCAAAATCCGAAATATAATTTCGAGAAACTAGGCCGATTTTTATTTTTTTTATATGTACCAATCCGAATTGTGTTTAGAATATAGCGATTGTATTTTTGGAGTAATTATGGGCTAAAGTAAAATTAACAAATTCTCCCGAGATATAATTTGGACATTAGAAACTTACATGCAAAGGCAATTAGTTCCAAACCAACAATACAAGCACAGGCAAGCACGCACGTGCACACACACACACACACACATACATACAGAATACATAAACTGACAGATATACAAGTAAAAATTAATTCCACTTCTTAAATTCAGGAGTCCTAAAAACATAGAGTTCTATCGAAATATCAAAATTGATTTTTTCAAGATCTCCAAAATTTTTGTATACTTCGGAGCTGAGGAAGCGTTTTTTTTATAAATCAATAAAATCGCTTAAGGAATAACGTTAAACCTCGAGGCATAAAAAAGGAAATAAGTTGCAGGCAGGGGGCAGGACAACAAAAGCGAAAACGTAACAATTGTGTTGGTTGGGCTAGGCATGTAGTCTAAAGATGTTCATTGATTACAATTTTTATTAATTAGCTTATTTATTTACAATGTGCCGGGTGGCCAGCAAAGGCGGAGCAGAGCGGACTACGCATTCAAAACCGAACTATTGTTTCTAATGCAAGTGCGACCACTGAAAGCGGAGCGGTGCTGGCTCAGACAAGCGGCGTGACCGCACTTACAACAGGATCGGAATTGAATGCATAGTTCACTCTATACTGCGCGGCTCAGCTCCGCCCGGTCTAACTCTAAACAATTTTGATAACATATGAGAAGATTCTTCACAGGAAGTACAATAACCCATGGATCCTAGAACCATCAGCAGAACAAACATTAAAAACACAAACAAGTTTCAAACACCTGATGCTTAAATGGAGATCAAGTGGTGTGGTGATCGAGGAGCCTACACAGCTGAAGAGTCCTCTGGACTACGACAGGTACAACATAAGCATTCAACTTGTGGAAACAATAAATAAAGCCAAGGACAACCCAGTCACAGTTGAACAAATTACTTTGGAGACTATAAACAACCTATACCCATCAGACGACTGGTTGCGAATATACACTGACGGATCTAAAATCGGAGGTGAAACAGGGGCGGGAATATTCTGTGAGCATTTTTCTCACTATTTTGCATTAAGCTCGAACGCCACTGTTTTTGAGGCGGAGTTATTTGCAATCGATGAGGCATTGAGGCAAGTAATAACGAGGCCATGGTTCAATAATAACATAGTGATATTAGTTGACTCTAAATCGGCATTACAAGCAATTGCTGACAACACATCTGCAGGCTCTATGATAGAATCGATCCAGAAGAAATACAAAATAGTTAAACACATTACCAAGGAATTGATTCTGCAGTGGATCCCGTCACATATAGGCATACAAGGGAATGAGCGGGCAGACAAGCTGGCCAAACAAGGAACCAAAAAGAATGCTCACACTGGAGGCTAGGATTAGTGCACTGAAACAAACATCTTATCTTGAATTTACAAACAAAGTCAAGGAAGACATAAAGAACAAGCCTTATGAGACTTGTATGGGAAGGTCAAGGATCTCCAGAGGAGGACATCTGTCGCGGTCTTTCGGCTGACAACTGGACACGACTGTCTGAATGAACACCTGAAGAAAATTAAGATATTAAACTATGATAACTGCACATTGTGTGAATGCCCAGACACCATCATGAACAAGGACCACCTCCTGGTCTGCAGAAAATTAGATGAAGAGAAGCAGAGAAGAGGAGACCTCCCTGGCCTCTACTGGGAAGCAAGATCAAAGATGGCGTGAGCCAGCGGAAGCCATTGGAAAACAACAACAACAACAATTTTGTGTTAATTGGGTCGGATATGTATAATATTGTTATTTTTAAATAAAATATTCATTGTTTGACTTCTTTTATAAACGTTATTTTAAACAAATAAATATCAAATGTAAAAAAATGTTAAAAACATTTGCGTGTTTTGAACTGACGTCTTTTAGTTGCATAAATCAGCAAGATGGTGAGTTCGAAGTTTTTCCTCTACAAAAATTCTAGCCAGGCGCTACAAAAGAAGTTTTCACTTAAATGACAGTTATATTACATAACCAAACAGATTAAGTTTTTTAAGAAAAGACCAATGAAGTCGTGGCTGTAGACCGAACGAGCGAAGCAAGCCAGTTTTTACAAGTAAATCTAACCGGAGTCGATTGGTATTATTTTGTATGATACATATTATGTAGTAGCTCACTTCCACTATGCATTATGTTACAGCCAAAGTATATTTTATTGGAAAAAATTATTATAACACAATTTTTTTAGTGAATAATTTCGTAAGACCTAAAGACAAAAACAACTGTCTCTCTCTTATAATAAAAACTCCTATATATTTCAAGCCATTTCATGGTTCGTCGACTTAGACAAGTGTGTCCCTCAGGTATCACTAAGAAATAAAATATTCAAAGGTCGCCAAGAAAAGGGCTGCTTTTAGTGTAGGCGGGGTAAATATTTTATTAAGGGATGCAATGGTTGTTTCAGGTTGTAAGGGCTGTAAGGGTGTGGATGTTCAGTATATTCAGGGGTAGGCTATAATGTCGCCTTCCTTTTCATAAAATATCAGTGTATTTTGTATATCTATTGAATACAAAATGTGTACGATCCATGTTTTCATTTATAAGATGTACAATTTGAAAAAAAATCGATCATGGGATTTTGATGGATCTGTCACTTCTCGGCTCCTATGAGTCCAAAATGAGATTTTTTAATATTTGTCTGCGAGTGCACTCGCGCGCGTGAGTATGTGTGTGTATTTGCGCTCAAGCTGGCTTTAGCACTCTAGGTTCGCAAATTTTGAATCGATTTGATTCATATTTAGCACGAAAAAGTGATCAAGAAAAATTGTTAAATAGTTTCAAAAGTGGCGGACATTTCAAATCTTAAACAATTTACCTTACAATCATTGAAAATCAGGTAAAATTTACATAAACTAGCAGTTTAAATTACGTTTTATTAAGAAAATGATTTTTTTTGAGTCGGTGTTCAATATCGTTATTTTCAACAAAAAATTGAAAATTTAACATGCTAATTAGGCCTAATGTTGATTTGATTGAAATTTGGCACACAGATTGATATGGGTATTAACTTCGACACGTTCATTACAAGCAAAACTTGTTAAACAGTTTCAAAAACGGCAACCATTCCAAATATTTAAAAATGCATATAACTTTTTGTCTTTAATGTCTTTTTTAAAATCTGATTTAAATGTCGTAATCATCGTTAAAAATACATTAGTAGAATTTTTAATTTTCAAAATCTGCTGAAAATAAGACATTTTTTGACAGCGGTCTTGCTTCTTTACCTTATACGTTTTCAAAAATCTGAAATGGCTAACCTAGTCTAACCTAATCTAACCTAACTTAACTTAACCTAAGTAAACAAAAATTAAATTTGTATATATTATTTTTTTATTTTAAAATTGCGTTTAAATTAAGGAAATAATTTAACTTTTTTGTTGTATACATAGGCTTACTTTTGCTTTTCCTAACTTCAAACATTTTGTATTCATTGACGCGTTTCGGAATACTACCATTATCAAAATATTTGCCGTAATCTGTACAATACATGAAGTCTTTTTGTATACCTCAATCCTACGGCCAACTAAAGCATTACTAGCTATTAAAAGATGATTACATTGAATTTAAAGATAATTTGACGTTGGTCATGGTGTATTTTCGCATTAATCTAATTTTAAAGTTTACAGTCCTCGGTAATGCTGAATTTAATGTTGGTTATGAAGATGAAATCAAATTTTCAAAAAATAACTGTAAGATAAAGTAACTTTATAAATTCGCTTCCATCTATTAGACGAGGCAGCTGCTTGAAGCGTTTTTATGTATACAAACATGTACAGATAATTTCCTCTCCGCAATCTTCCCCTAATGAACGCTTACATTTTTCGTTAACTAACTCGTCCCAAACGTGCACGATGGTCGGAGGAATGCCCTGGCTTAGAATTTCATTTATTGTAGAAACACATTCTTCTTATTAACGTTGCTATGGTGACCAAAATTACGTCCGGAATACACAATATTTTGCTATATTTATGATGCGAATAATCTAAGTTTGATGTAAATGTCATTTTATAATTATTTATATTGTTATAATTGCAATATTGTGGGTTTTGTTTAGCAACTAGTGGAAAAATTAAAGTAAAAAAAAAAAAACACCGAACTTTATATGGAACTTATTAACTCTATTGTTTATGTTAAATGGAAAAGATTGAGATTAAAACGGAAACATTTTGCATGCCATTGTATATAAATATGCTTTGTACTAACTGTTGCCAAAATTATTTGTTTTGTTTAATATAACCTACAGTAAATACTTTCAAAAGGAATACAGGTAAGGTTTCTATTTTCCAACTTTATTACTATTTAATATGTTTTAAAGAAATAATCTTACAGTACCTACTAGTGATACAACCTTAAATTTTTGGTTTCTGGCCTAACTTTGGTTTCTGGACCTCGAGAGGCGTTGTTGGTCGATGTGCCTAAAGCAACGGTCAGTCTGCTGCGTTTCTGAACTACGCACCTCAAGGTTCTTAATTCGAATCGTAGTTACTGCCGTTGCTTTACTCGTAGCCCATGTGGCCACCAAATGAGAGCGGAGTTGAACTGAACGAAGCGGAATTCGCATTCAAGCCCGAACTTAATGTAAGTGCGATCACTGAAGCAAGCGGAGTCATCTGACGTCGCTGGACTAGGAGGGCTTTGTAGGCTCACTAGAACACCATTCCTCATTTGGTATCCAGTCGGTATTACCGTTTAAGCTGATCCATCATTCTCATTAGTCTAACTGGGAAAAAATTGCTGTAAGCTTACTGGGTTACCCTTACAACTCTCCAGGTTAGAAGTGATTTAATAGAGGCAACTCACAAATATTACTACACGAAAGTAATGTTTTAATGCAAATTGGTTGCAGGAAAAACAATGTTAAGCAAAGATTAATGAAACTTAGAAACTTAAATATTAGCACATTAACATTTTAAAACAATTGTAAGCTATATTCCATTCTTTACAACTTCAGCAATTTTCGATGACGTCAAATTACTTCTACTTATCTTTTGTTCAAGGAAATGCGATAATTGTAAAACATTAAACGCTCTGTTTAACGAGAGAAAAGTACATATTGCATCAAAACTTACTTACTGTACCACCGATGGACGTAAATTATCACTTAGTAAAGGACTACTCGACAAGCTCTAATTACGTTTAGATACAACTAAATGATAACCAGTAAATGTAATTATGCCTGCTGGATATTCATAATGATCAGCTAAGAGTAGATGTTGATTGGACTAGAGGGGTAAAATAATTGCAATCACCTAAGGGGAGGTTTCTTGTTAATTGAGGAGAGCAGAAAAGAGACGGAATTAAGAAAGTATTCATAACTGTGATTAGGGTACGTAAGTAAGGTTTAGGACTTCATTTAATTGCGTATCATCTTAAGAAGAGAACAAATTGTATAGTCTTCAACTACTGTCTAGGTAAATTTAACAAATTGTATTGTCTTTAATAAATTCAGATCTGATTTTTTAGCTCACCTGATTGTAAACTTAGCCTAACTTTGTTTTATTATATTTAGGCTATATTATAGTTTACATTTTCAATAGTAAACAATTTCGTTTATGCACTTGCTCTGTAGGTTTCAACTCATTTTGATATGTTTAATTTAAATCAAACAAATTTATTTATACTAAAATATGTGACCTTGAAATTACTGCACTATCTAGCCTCTGTTATCAGTAATAACTTTTAAATTTCAATCATCTTTCAGTACATACAAATTTCATACAAAAGTAAATTAAAACTTGTTTTTGAAACAACTGAACTATCAGTTGATAATGTTGCAATCTAATTCAGGTGTAATCAAACCTATGTTGTTCCACTGATTCAGTATGATAACAGGTTGACTGTGTATTGACACTGTTTTCGTTTTGTGAAATTGTAAGTCTGCGTAAGCAGACAAATTTGGGTCTGTCAGCTCATAAGCAGGGCTGTAAAAACAATTTATTTAGCAAAGGATTAGGTCAATACAATCCCAGACCTTACATACATTTCTCGGCACCAAAGTGAAGCACAATTTAAGTAAGTAGTCAATGATTATTGACTTGTTTTTTGCTTTCAGTTTTTTGATACTATCAGGAGAGCAAGTGACAGAATAAAAAAAATTGATTAATCCAATATCTAAAGTGAATGTATACAAAATTCCACATAAATTCAAACAGTAATTTAGATTTACATTCTGAGAAATATACACACTTTTGAATTTATAGATTTGGATTTTGTATGATTAATAACACCACAGACTTAATTGACAGAAATAATTGACTTTCCTAATTTGTACTGTAGCTGAAATGAATCTTAAAATAATTGTTTTTTTACTCCGAAAATTGCATTCGGTAAGTCGAAATTAAGAAGAAAATACTTCCTGTGGAAGATAATATTGTTACAAGAACCGCCATGTCCTGAAACTACCGGATATCCGGCAGCTGTTGTTCTGAGCCGGACGCAAAACAACTTCAACATAAAAGGATAACAACGGGTCTATTATATTTAGTTGGAACAGAGCCAAGAAAGTCCATGCAATAGTTTGTAACATCTTGCCATAGTGCTTTTTTTTAAAGTGTCATAAATATTTATGCAAAATTGGATTACGTAATTTGTTTCAGAATATATACTTATACAGTATGAACTATTAAAAATTGAAACAATAAATAAATTAAAATTTTTAAGTGCAGTGAATTATAACTAAATTTAGTACTTAAACATCCGAATCGTTGAATAATAATGAGTTAATTATACTGAGCACTTTAAACTGTCATTAAAAATTGACCCAATAAATAAATTAAAAATTTAAAGTGCAGTGAATTATAACTAAATTTAGTGCTTAAACATCCGAATCGTTGAATAATAATGAGTTAATTATACTGAGCACTTTAAACTGTTATTAAAAATTGACCCAATAAATAAATTAAAAATTTAAAGTGCAGTGAATTATAATTAAATTTAGTACTTAAACATCCGAATCATTGAATAATAATCAGTTAATGTTATTAATAACATTAATAATCAGTTTAAATCAGTTTAAATAACTGAGCAATTTAAACTGTTTTTAAAAATTGACCCCATAAATAAATTTAAGGTGCAGTGAATTACAATTAAATTTAGTACTTAAACATCCGAATCATTGATTAATAATCAGTTAATTATACTGAGCACTTTAAACTGTTATATTATAGCGTGTTTTTACCACGCTCATGTTAGCATTTTGTTCAGATTTAAAGTTGTTAATCGATTTTGGTAATAGCCTGAGCAAGTTCAATGCTCAACAAAATTCTTTCAACTCTAAATCACTGCAATTTAAAATCTTAATCTGTACAATGAACTTTACACTTTTGAAATCTATTCAGATTGAGAAAATAATATTCAGGTTAGGTAAATTTTCATATTTTTAAATCAATATTAAAATTGCTACTTTATGCAGATTGCAATGCTGATTATGGTGGTAAAATTTAGAAAAAGAAATTTGCTTCAATTACGTCAGCGAAACATTTGAATACTTAACACTTAAAATATAGATTAGTAATAAAAAAATATTTAAATGGAATGATATTTGATTTTACTTCTTATTTACGATATTAATGTAAAAATATTTTTCCTAAAACAAAGTCACTCAGATATAACTCCAGTTTACGTAAGTCCCTTCAGTGACGTTGAATCAAGTTCTAATGTATTTGAAAGTATCTTTAAAAGCCTCATAAATACTTATGTCTCTTATAAACTACAACGCTGTTTTATCGATCAGCCATCTTTATAGTGTTCCATTTAAAACAAAACACATTAATGTAACACACAAAGAACATAAGTTGGGACACTGGTTTAAATAATATTTATTGTCTGCAACAAGACATTTAAGTAAATTTCTATGTAACTGTAACTAACAGTCTACAATAAATTTTATCAAAAATCGGCTGAAAGATTACGAGTGTGATGGGGAGTGAAACTGTCAGATTCGTATGAAAACAGTAATCCGTAAAAGTGAGGTAGCAATGCGCGCTTTCAGTGGCTTTGTGTTTCTTTTTTCTTAACAACCAATTAGCAACCGACCCTGCGATCCGCATCCGACATTAGCAGCGTTTAATTAATCGCTGCCTTTATTAAGAAAGTTAATGCTCTGGCAGTGTAATTTATCAAAAAGCCAAGCGGGGGCGGCGCGGGGAGGGAACCAGCAACACATCAATCGTAAACAGAGAGAAACGTCGTGATTTTGGGCGCACGTTATGCTAGCAATGTGCACCTTTTGGGTCTGTAGTGCAGCTAAACTGAATTAAGTGTCTCTCAAGTATTAAATATCGAGGGGAGAGTACTATAATTAATTTAATTAGTTTTATAACTATTAATTAATTAATTTATTGCATTAATTTATACTGTATAACAATTAATTTAAATTAATTCCAATATTTTAAAATTATATTCGTTTTTTGAATTTAAATCAGCTGAGTCTTTGTAACTAAAATTCGTTAAAGCAGGAAAACATTTTTTATCGGTAATTTTCAAACCGGGGTTTTTAGAGATCAATTTGTTTTGTTGCCTTTATTGTCGGCGTGTTTGAGGCACTTAAGGTACCGTTTGGTCTTACGCGTGATTTCGCACCTCGAGGTCGTGGGTTTGACACTGCAGTTACTGCTGTAAGCTTTTCCTTTTCCGTTAACGATAATCCTTTGTCAACGTTAGTCTAACTGGTAAGGACATTTAAAAAAAATTGTTTAGTTTGTGTATTTTAAACACTACATTTGAGCAAAATTTTGATGAAAATGACTTTAAGATAATTCAAATATTGCAAGTTTGTAATGAGTTGTTTAAAAACAAACATACTTACAGAGATAAACAGAGAGATCGGGACAGAAGAGAGGGAGAGATATAGAGAGAACGAGTGAGAAACGAAGTGGGAGATAGAGAGAAAGAGTGGAAAAGAGAGAGAAAGGATAAGGTAAAGGGAGATGAAGTGTGTGTGTGTGTGTGTGTGTGAGAGAGAGAGAGAGAGAGAGAGAAGGAGTGGGAAACTGAATAGTACATAGAGAGAAAGTGTGAGAAGGGAGAGGGAGAGAGGATGAGGGGAAGAGAGAGGGAGAGAAGATGAAGTATATGAAGAGGAAGAGAGACAGAGAGAGAGAGAGAGAGAGAGAGAGAGAGAGAGAGAGGGAGAGAGAGGGAGAGAGAATGTGGGAAAAGAAAGAGAGAAAAAGGAAGAAGGAAAACAAAAAAATATAAAGGCTTGAGAGAGAAAATGAGAGATAGGGAGAGAAAAAGGGAATGGAACTGAGTGAGTGAGTAGACAGACAGACAGACAGAGAAAGATGGACTGTAAAGCCCAATTTTTTTGCCTCAGTATAACTGAAATTGGTAGGCTATTGTATTTTCCATAACATATTTCGTATTACGGGCTATTAAACAAGCCTATAAAGACGTTCATACCCTCAGGAAAATGATTGAAAAGAAAATTCGTTGGTAGTGATTACTATTTTGGCTTGTGGAGTCCTAACCAAGCAATCTGCCTACTGATCCTTAGATCCTGTTTAGCTCCAGATCCAATCAGAAGCCAGAATGTTCCCCAGCTTGACGTTTACGTTCTTTTTTTGTTTCATTCGAAGGAAATTGTTCCCCAACAGGAAAAGAGGAAAATAAGAAAATGAATTGTAGTGTGTAACAGAAGAAACAGAGTTCCAAAACCAAACAAGTGATTTAGCAAGCAGAAGCCTGGTAAATAATAGTAATATAGGCTATACTACGGAAACTGGTACAGTTGTAAATTGGTGATTTTATAAATAAGAATAATCAAATTGTTTTACAATATAATGAAGAAGGTTATAATTTATATCTATAAAACCTAAAGTATATATGTTTGTCCGATGTATAAATCTAAACTACTCATATGGATTGTTATGAAATTTTGCATACATACACTTTAGACACTGGCTCAGATTTGCAGGAAATTTCAATCGTCAAGAAGTAAAAATTGCCTAATTATCACATGAAGTATTGTAATGCAGTTGTATATGTATAGCTCAAAGTGGTCAATTTGAATTGCTTTGTTATATATCGATTTATGTTATTCATAGATTGGTTATATACTGTATGATCGATTTAACATAATTTCAATATTTTTCTTTTACATTGTTTACGATATATGTTAAGCGCGATTCTTAAAATTAAGTTTGAGAAGATACAAGTACACAGACCTCTCAAAAATATGGTGCTTAGAACATAAGGATAAATCATGCATTTATTCTCAACCTAAACATAATATATATGAAAATATTATCATGAAAGAACCATAACGAAGGTGGTTAATGTATAAATAAGTGCAAATTTCTTAAAAAATTGAGCTTTATTAATCAAACGTTTAGGAAAACAATTTTGAAATAAGCAAAATATTAATTTGCAATGTGATTTTTAAAAGTAGTTTATTAGAAAATGCTTTAAAATTCCGTCTTAGATGTTAAACCTTAAAAATTAATAATGTGCAGAATCTAACGGAGAATGTTTTTTTAAAAGTCTAGTTTACTGAAACAAAAATTTAATATAACTAAAGATAATAATTAATATAAGTAATGATAATAATTAATATAGTTATTGATAATAATTAATATGGTTAATGATAATAACTAACATAACTGATATTAGTAATGAACATAACTAATGGTACTAAGTAACATAACTAATGATAATAATTAATATAACTAAAGGTAATAATTAATATAAGTAATGCTAATAATTAATGTAACTAATGGTAATAATTAATATAAGTAAGATATTAATTACTTTAACTAATGATAATAATTAATATAAGTAATGCACATGCTTGTGTGTTGGAAATTAAAAAATGCATAGCTGTAAAATAAAAAAACTAACAAATTATAGAACTTAATGGTAATTATTGCACCTTAGTGCAGACCACGCTAATTTATATGCACTAAATACCTACTTAATGATGATTTCCTCTCTGAACAATGAAATACCATACATCATTCAAGTGTGGGGACAATACGTATTGTTATAGTGGTCAACCTGTCTAAACATTGTGCACTTATGTCCATATATCACTTTGTACATACAGTACAGTTATATGCTCTTGAGACGTAGGTATACTGCATGTAGGCAATACAGAATGTCGGAATACAACTGATAAGGGAAATTTTACTGCAAAACGTAACTACTTCATGGTGAAACTGCTACAACAGATTGACTTTTATGTTTTTAATTTAAACTACCAAGTAATATTAATAAATATTTTACAAACTTGTTCACATTCATCTCTTCATATATTCGGGTCAGAAGCCCTCTACAAAAATAAGCCAAAAATTGGCTTAATTTACTCAAAATCGTTTAACTGATTTTGATTAAATTTTAGTCACACATGAACAATGTAAATTCAAGTAAAAGTACTAAATTTAAAACACATAAAGTTCAGTTTGCGACTAATTAAAAAAGTAATAAACCCTAAAGCTGTTAGAGTTAATTTTTGTATCCACCGCACAAACAAGCTTTATTTTATTTAAAGTTATAAAAACACTTTTTTTGTATCTCATAATACGTTTTGTTTGTGTATTTAAAGCAAAAATTAATAGAAATCGTTAGAGCCAATTTTGAGAAAATTTTACTTCGACAGTTTTCCTAGTGAAACTTTTATAAGCACGCGTTACACATTTAGATCAGGAATACATTCGTATTAATTTAACGTCAGCTTATGAAAAAACCGTCAAGCTATGACTCACCCAATAGAACGTATATCATGAAATATTGAGCTATTCGTTTCTAGTGCATTCGTGGCTTATTGCTATGACTTCTGCTTATTAAACTAAGGGCGTGCGTTAAGAACCCGTTACTGACCATAATATTTTAATTTATTTTCAAAATATTTATTTGCTATATATATATATATATATATATATATATATATATATATATATATATATATATATATATATATATATATAAAAATCAGACACTACAATCAGACACGCACACAAAAATCAGACACTACAACACAGTCATAAAACCTGAGGTATTATATGCAAGCGAGACGCTAGCACTCCACACAAAAGCTACCATGGAGGGTATTTTGAAGGAAGAACGCAAAATCTTGAGGAAGATCCTTGACCTGAGAGATTAACAGAAGATGGATACAGGTTGCACTCCGGGAAGACCACAGAGAAGATATCGAACCTGGCAGCAGATATCAGAAGAAGGAGGCTTCGGTTCTATGGACACATCAGTAGACTCCCAACAACGAGACTTGCCAACAGAATCCTTAAGTATATACAAGGAGTCAACTCAACAACGTCGTGGATCGCACAAGTCAGAATAGACCTACATGACGCAGGAATAGACTCAACAGATGTTGAAGACAGGCGCGCATACAGGAGAAAGATGCTCGGTTGGAAGGTCCCAGAGAATGAAATCACAAAGAGAGCAGGGGTAAAATGGACGGAGGAGCGGAAGAGGATCCATGGGGACAGGATGAGGGAGGTGTGGAGGATTAGAAGGAACAAGACATGAGTCGGAGTGCTTTGCGTGATCCAACATGGTCTATACGCAAATAATAATAATAAATAAATTGAATAATATTTAATTTTGTACTTTAAATATTTATTAGTTCAAAATTATGCTTATAAATAAATTGAATATCAAATATTTAAACTATAATTAACGCTATTGTAAATAAATACTCGATCCAAATACCACAAAACTGTTTGAGCGTTAAATTTCACACAATTTATACAAGATTGTTATTTAATATTACTTATATAAGTTAATTAATGACTATTTAACCATCGAATGTCATTGTACAATATACCGATCCCAATCTTGAAAATCGTAAGAACAATAACAACTGGAACCAATGGGATTACATTTAAGTTTACACTTCTGTCAGCCTGTTGAACAACTGCCACTACTGTTTGCCAAAAAGTTACTTTGAAATATTTTTTTTAGAAAATGAAATCAGTAAAGAGATATAGGTAAGCCAGACATAGATTTTAAATTTCACAAGACGTGGTCCATTAATTTCTTTCTTCTTCGATATAAAGAAACAGAAAGATTGAAAAACGTTGAAGTAAAAACCAGTTTTTGAACTGAAAACAGATAGATTCATCATGTCAAGATAGTTTGATTCAAAATTGGCAAAAGTTCTTTATAGCTCGTGCTGTGAGGAAATATTACCGACTCATGTAACAGAAATCTTTACAGCGAATTAAGTTCTCGCCACACACTTACTCCAATAAAATATTTCATGAAAATGTGTTTTCCCATTTTGTTCATCGGCTGTAAGAGGCAAGAGCGAGTAATAATGGGTGGTAGGCATTTCTATTGTTAAAGGCAGCTTTAAAACCTACTTAACCTAATGTAAGCCCGTATATTAGGCTTCCCTGGAACCGCAATATTTATTGAAAAGGGAGAATTTAACCCTAAGGGCTGCTGTTAGTAATACCTTACTGTGAAAAGCTACTGAGAATAAGGGCGGATATTTTAACTGCCTTGTTAGTTAAACGTTATTTACCATAATTTCCCTATAAAATATTCTCATATTTTTACTGGATAAAAAAATAATAATTTGAGCTTTTCCCGTTTCGTGATAGAAAAACGAATTTTCCAAAACCTGTTTCCAACGTCATAATCTGCATTGTTCACTGCATACGTATATTAGCTCTTACCACTTTCAAATTATGCATTAAAATACAAAAATAAAGTGCTGTCATGGTTTTGAAAATTTGAAGTTTTATTTTGATTTTATTTTAAAATTTGAAGTTTATATGATTTTAACAGTAAGTGAAACCATATTATTTTAAAGATTTTAAAAAATTAATTCGTTTACACAATTATCAATTTCGATTTACGGTGTCAGTTTAAAAATGGGATTTAAAAATTTAAAATGCACACATTAATGTTTATTACTGTAGACAAATAAATGCACAAAAAATACAAAAATAATAAATAAAAAAAATAATTTATATTTTCAGCCTCTACGGTTTTTACCCCTTCTGTAAATTAAGAGGCGTAATTTTTATCGCACATCCAGGTGGGCTGTAAGGGTGTAAATCATAAACTTTATGAACACATTGATTCAAGCTCAAAACAGCGTGTGAGAGCAATACGTTATATTCTGCAGGCTGTTTGTTGCTGGTAAAATCGTTAAGGGGTAACGAAACTATTCAAGTACGCAACAGCAAAATGTAAGGACGCACTTGGCAGTTTAGCTGACGTGATGGAAGCATATTTGTATATTATTTTATTATTTTACAGACATTAAAAGATCTGATTTCACCATAATAATCATCACTAAATTCTGCAAAAATTAGCGCTATGAACTTTAAATTTAAACGTTGAAAATACGATAATGGAACCCGACAGCCGATAAATTTATTAATTTCAATTGATTTTGGAAAATTAAAAATTTAATTGATTTAAATTTTAACGCTGATTACAATGGCGAAATCAGATTAAAAAAAATTAAACAATCTTATGGGGTTATTTAGACACACACGCGCGCACACACACACACACACACACACACACACACACACGCACACACACACACACACACGCACGCACACGCACACGCACGCACGCACACACACACACACACACACACACACACACACACACACACGCACGCACGCGCACACACACACACACACACACACACACACACACACACACACACACACACACACATTTAAACCTATTTAACCTATTTAACCTAATATAAGCCCGTATATATGATTTTCCTGAAACCGTAATATTTATTAAAAAGAGAGAATTTAACCCTAAGGGCTGCTGTTAACATTACTGTAAAAAGTTACTGAGAAAAAGGATGGATATCTTAACTGTCTTCTTATTAAAATGACACTTTTCATAATATTTAAACACCTCCACACATTTACCATAACCCTTACACACACACACACACACACACACACA
>CM040190.1:26403071-26453071 GCA_022606455.1 Callitettix versicolor
CTAAAGGCTTATTAGATACTAGCTAGATAAAAGCTAAATATATTAGCAAGATAGCTAAAGGCTTATTAGATACTAGCTAGATAAAAGCTAAATATATTAGCAAGATAGCTAAAGGCTTATTAGATACTAGATAGATAAAAGCTAAATATATTAGCAAGATAGCTAAAGGCTTATTAGATACTAGCTAGATAAAAGCTAAATATATTAGCAAGATAGCTAAAGGCTTATTAGATACTAGCTAGATAAAAGCTAAATATATTAGCAAGGTAACTAAAGGCTAATTAGAAACTAGCTAGATAAAAGTTAAATATATTAGCAAGATAGCTAAAGGTTTACTAGATACTAGCTAGATAAAAGCTAAATATATTAGCAAGATAGCTAAAGGTTTACTAGATACTAGCTAGATAAAAGCTAAATATATTAGCAAGATAGCTAAAGGCTTACTAGATACTAGCTAGATAAAAGCTAAATATATTAGCAAGATAGCTAAAGGCTTATTAGATACTACCTAGATAAAAGCTAAATATATTAGCAAGATAGCTAAAGGCTTATTAGATACTAGCTAGATAAAAGCTAAATATATTAGCAAGATAGCTAAAGGCTTATTAGATACTAGCTAGATAAAAGCTAAATATATTAGCAAGATAGCTAAAGGCTTATTAGATACAAGCTAGGTAAAAGCTAAATATATTAGCAAGATAGCTAAAGGCTTATTAGATACTAGCTAGATAAAAGCTAAATATATTAGCAAGATAGCTAAAGGTTTACTAGATACTAGCTAGATAAAAGCTAAATATATTAGCAAGATAGCTTAAGGCTTACTAGATACTAGCTAGATAAAAGCTAAATATATTAGCAAGATAGCTAAAGGCTTATTAGATACTAGCTAGATAAAAGCTAAATATATTAGCAAGATAGCTAAAGGCTTATTAGATACTAGCTAGATAAAAGCTAAATATATTAGCAAGATAGCTAAAGGCTTATTAGTTACTAGCTAGATAAAAGCTAAATATATTAGCAAGATAGCTAAAGGCTTATTAGATACTACCTAGATAAAAGCTAAATATATTAGCAAGATAGCTAAAGGCTTATTAGATACTAGCTAGATAAAAGCTAAATATATTAGCAAGATAGCTAAAGGCTTATTAGATACTAGCTAGATAAAAGCTAAATATATTAGCAAGATAGCTAAAAAGGCTTATTAGTTACTAGTTAGATAAAAGCTAAATATATTAGCAAGATAGCTAAAGGCTTATTAGATACTACCTAGATAAAAGCTAAATATATTAGCAAGATAGCTAAAGGCTTATTAGTTACTAGTTAGATAAAAGCTAAATATATTAGCAAGATAGCTAAAGGCTTATTAGATACTAGCTAGATAAAAGCTAAATATATTAGCAAGATAGCTAAAGGCTTATTAGTTACTAGTTAGATAAAAGCTAAATATATTAGCAAGATAGCTAAAGGCTTATTAGATACTAGCTAGATAAAAGCTAAATATATTAGCAAGATAGCTAAAGGCTTATTAGATACTAGCTAGATAAAAGCTAAATATATTAGCAAGATAGCTAAAGGCTTATTAGATACTAGCTAGATAAAAGCTAAATATATTAGCAAGATAGCTAAAGGCTTATTAGATACTAGCTAGATAAAAGCTAAATATATTAGCAAGATAGCTAAAGGTTTATTAGATATTAATTGTTTTGAAGTTTTGTGATAAAAAGCCATTCATTTTAAAACTGCTTTGTTACATAAAGAATTACTATAGTCAAGTAGTTTATATTGCTTGGAAATAGTTTTTTTTTTACCCCATCTAAACAGCAATAATTCAAAAGTTGATAGAAGAGAAGAATATGTATTTACGAGGGCTATTCAGAAAGTAGATTACGTTTTTGGATAAAAAAAAAACTAAGTACAGGAAAAAAATTTTATTATATACATTTGAAAGAGGAACTAAAATACTATTTTTCGACATAATCGCCAAACAAATTTAGACATTTGTCATATCGGTGAACTAGCTTTGAAATTCCCGTGTAGTAGAATTCCGCCGCCTGTGACGCCAGCCAGTCAGTCACGCCCGCGCGGAGATCTGCGTCGTCATTCTTCTTTCAAATGTATATAATAAAATTTTTTTCCTGTACTTAGTTTTTTTTTATCCAAAAACGTAATCTACTTTCTGAATAGCCCTCGTATTTTAGTCATGAATCTCTACGTCTGCACGTTTGTGTAGCTGAAACTGGATTAAAACGAACGTTCATTGTGATAACGTGTTTTGTGATTTATATGATTTGTATTTGAATTATTTCTTAAAACAAATCTATTTAGCACGTGATTCGTTAGCAACGATAATGAAATAATTTATATGTAGTTTTATTTATGTTTGCTACTCTTAAATTAAATTAAAATAAAGTAAAGTACTCACAAAATTTAATACATTAAAATAATAAATCTATTGGAAGCTGTATATTAAAGTCTTTGATCTATCAAATGAAATAAGCCATGTTATTATGGATTTATGAAAGCAATGCATTATTAAAACCGCTAAATTCAGAGTAAAAAGTGTACTGTTTATAATCTGTTACTTGACAATAGAGAGAAATTCTATTCAAAGCATTAGGGTTGTATTGATCACCCCTCCCCTACAGCAGTATTGATAGCTTAAACCCTGCTTTGGTGTAATTTTTCAATCAGAAAGATAAAAGAGAATTTGGCTGGAGGCGAATTAAATCATTAGTGACGTTAAAATATTTCCTCTCAGCGGCTGACAACATAGGAAGTTAGTGCTGCTCAACGAAACGGGAAACATTGCGGTTGTTGATATTAATTAATTTTACCGTTAACATAATATTTAGAAAACAAATTCGTGTGATGCATTAAACACATTTGTATTGAAAAGTTAATAAATAAATCATACGTTTTGAAATTATGTAAGTAAGTTATTGTTAATAACATCTTAATTTTTTTTATCTTGATTTTTTTGAATTTATGATTTTACAATCGTAATGGCATTCAGTATTAAAATCTGCATGTATTAGCATTTAAAATTTTCAGCTTATACGTAATACGAAAATTAACACTCACTACAAACACATTCACTTCTGTATTTTTAATAGAACTTTAAAAATTGAAAATGTTAATTAATTTAGATTTTAATAATAATTTCTTTCGTAAAATCAAATTTGCAAAAATGGTACAAGATAAAACAGTTTTTGCGGACTTTGTATTTACAAAAATATATAAAGTATAACAGATTATTACAGAACATACAATTATTTTAATTATTGTGCAGTTTAATTTACCATAAAAAAGAAAACGACAGTGAAAGAAAACAATTCAGTCATGTATAATTGTTCTCTATTTAGTTCTATTTTACTATTTTATAAATTCACCACTAGATAGCAGCACCACATTGGTTATATAATACTAAATAGAATAATGCAAAAATATAACACAAAATCTCTCAAATGAAATATTTAATATCTTTTAATACAACCGTACCTAGTTTGGTCCGCCAAACGACTTCTTTTAAGAGGAAGTCACGAAACGCCAGTATTAAAAGATATTGAATATTTAAATCTTGACTTGGATATACAATAAATGCAAATCAAATATAAATCAAATTAAATTACTGCGTTATCAAATCAAATAACTGACGTCATACAAAATTTATTACAAAATCACGTTTAAAATATTAGTTTAATAAAAAAATAAAAACGTTTATCGCTGCTTTAATTTATTTTGTTGTTATGTTAATGTGTTTATATATATATATATATATATATATATATATATATATATATATATATATATATATATATATGTTTAACTTCTGCAAAACAGCTGTGTGCGTGAATGTTTTAAATCCTAGACTACTATTTAAATATTGTAATTGACAGTAATAGTTATATAAATCTACTTCTTATTACAAAATCATATTTTTTATAAAATTATTTCATTGCACTTTATGTTTCAGAGGTTAACATATAGGGTTTTCAAAATTTAGATTCATGGAAAGATTGTGAGGAAAGTTTTTTATTTTGAATAAAACCGTAAAAATTGTATTTTTTCTTAATATAATTATAAGTAACTCGAATAATCATTGGGCTATAAAATATCTTATAAACATTACATTATATAACATTAAATACAATATGTAATGTTTACTGTATTCAAATGTGCACATTTTAAAACACTGTATCTAAAAAAAGTGATCAATTTACATCTTTATATCTTCAGCTTATTACGAATACAGTAAACATTAAATATTTTACAAATTAGGGCCGATAATAATCTACTCTTTAGCAAAAGAGTGGTGGATTATATTACACAACGATTTTCAGGCCTAAGAGTAGTGGGATAGACTAAACTTAAGGTCATACATTCATGCGTTTCAAGTGAATGGCACATTTTTACATGTGAATCCAATTCTAAAATGAATCTTTATAAACAGTAGTATTTCTGGTAGCACTTTTTCTCCTGTCTGCAACAATCTTATCGACCGACCTTACTTGCTCCTCGGCTACTTTTACTCTTACGGAATTTCAATAATACGCTTGCGTACACAAACTGTTTGATACTTTTACCCACCAATTTTATGAGATTTAGTGTCACTAAAACCAGTGTTTTTTGCATTTAAATGAGGCGTGTACCTGGATATGATGAAATGACGTAACAACCTAGTTGATATAATACCCAAGGTCACTATAACCAAGTTTGACATATTCATAAGCCTATATATATATATATATATATATATATATATATATATATATGTGTGTGTGTGTGTGTGTGTGTGTGTGTGTGTGTGTGTGTGTGTGTGTGTGTGTGTGTGTGTGTGTGTGTGTGTGTGTGTGTGTGTGTGTGTGTGTGTGTGTGTGTGTGTGTGTGTTTATGGCTGTTGCGTTTGCATTTTGCTCCGATTTGATTCAAACGTAGAACGAATACTATGACTTTGATAATAGATTGTAGAAGTTCAAAAAACGATGAAAATTGTTCATCTAATTTAAAATTGTGGCCGTTCAAAACTTTTTGTATATACTTATTGAAATTTATTTCATCGTTTAAATAAGCGTTACAATCAGCATAAAATATCAGTATTCACTTATATACTGTAATTGAAATATAAATATTGTACTAACTTAGTTTATGCAGATTTTAATGCTAATTTGAAGAAGTGAAAACATTCCTAATAAACGTGTGTGCTAATTTTAAATAAACATTTTGAAATGTGTTTTTACATAATGTTCTTAATGTTTGATAATTGTTTTCTGTTAATTTAGAAAAACGTTAAGTGACTGGTAAGGTTATATTAATAATTTACTTAAAACGTTTAAATAGAATGTTTAAACTTAACTACTGAGAAAATCGAGAATAAAAGCATACTGCAGTTGAATTTTAACAAGTTTCCTGATTCTTCAGAAGATAGCAGCACTTGACAGTTTTTCGCAGACAGAGCTTAAAAGAATTTTGTACAGATGGCACCATTTTTAGTTACGATTGCAACAATTTTATGAAATATATCAACCAGTTTTAAACGTCGTGTGTATATTTTCTGTAATGTTATCTAATACCATTTAGGGTGGGAACACTGTTCTGCAACACACCTAAATCAGGTTCGGGACAATCGACAAAAGAATGAAAAATTGCAATGAGTTTTTAAAAATATAACAAACCGAAAAATGTTTATCGATTTAAAGTTTTTTGTTTGTTTCTTGCAAAGTGATTTTTTTGAGAAATGATTTTGTGTGAACGCTTAAATCAACATGTTAAACTATTTATTTTATTTACTACTAATACTAATACATACTAATAATTACAGTTTTTGTATTATCAGACAATGCTATCCATAACTTCTGCAAAACAGCTGTGTGCGTGAATGTTTTAAATCCTAGACTACTATTTAAATATTGTAATTGACAACAATAGTTATATAAATCTACTTCTTATTACAAAATCATATTTTTAATAAAATTATTTCATTGCACTTTATGTTTCACAGGTTAACATATAGGGTTTTCAAAATTTAGATTCATGGAAAGATTGTGAGGAAAGTTTTTTATTTTGAATAAAACCGTTAAAATTGTAATTTTTTTAAATATAATTATAAGTAATTCGAATAATCATTGGGCTATAAAATATCTTATAAATATTTCATATTAATTTATAAAACTTAAAATACTAGATAGATAAAGTTATTCAGTTTTTAATACATAAAATAAAATGATCATAATGGAAATCAAATTAAGTAAAAGAAGATTTATAACACCAGTCGTTTTATACAATTTCTTAATGAATTTTTATTAAAATAGAAATAAATATTAATATATCTGAAATTGTTGCAATCGTAGCATAAGGTGGCACCATCGGTACAATTCTCTTTGAAGCTCTGTTTTCGAAGGACACAAGTGCTGCTATCTCGTAACGAATTATGAAACTTCTTAAAATTGAACTACAGTGTTCTTTTATTCGTTGTTTTTCATAATTCTAAGCTATTTGGTTGAAGGTTTTAAGTAAATTATGCAAGCTGCAAAAAAACTTATCCACGGCACTCAACTGTCTCGCTGAATAACGGAAATAAACAATTACCAAACGCTAACAACATGTAAAATCACGCGAGTAAACGTGTTCAATGTGAAACAAACAATTCAGTACAACTAATCAATGTATATAACAGTAATAATGTAGATATAAAGATTTATGTCTTAATTAATATCATAAGATGGCGCTATATAAATAGTTTTTTATTAAAATAATTTAATTGTATGCGTTATGAATTTAATATATTATCGACTTTGTATGTTTTGTGTATGTTATCTGTATTACATTTTATTAACTTACAATGTGCTGCCATCTTTTGACAAATATGTAAAACTGTAAAATGGAACTAAATGGTGAAAACATTTAAATGATTGATGTTTTTTAACATTTATATAATTAAACGGTTTGTTTTGAATTTCTTTTTTCCATATAAGGATAACACAATACCATTAACAGAGTTATTAATTTTACGAACAGAAGTAAATAAATAGTTTTAAAATGTAGTAAAATGTTTTTAATTTAATTTCAAATATTTTAAGATAGGCTGGAAGGTAGTGCTGTGTTAAATTTCATGTAAGAACAGTAACGCATAATCAAATGTTAAAATTAAAATGATTTTTAAAAATACATTCACTTTTATATACGAAATTAAAATTATTTTTTCCACAAATTGGACAAAAGATGGAAAATTATTTTAGACTATAACTACCATAAACTGCATTAAAATTTCCTCGGAAGTTAACTACCACAAGAGGTATTTTGTTCGAAAAATGACAAATGTTGGGCTTTAAATTCCACATGCTTTAATTGTCTTACTAGTTAAATGCAAATTAAATAATAATTCTAATTTATTTCAGCGCATATGTTTTTAGTTCAAAATGGCGATTTGTTTCAGTATGTATTTACTCTCAGGATCAGTCGAAGTTTTAGGGAGGTTTGGAATTAGGGAATGAAAGTAGGTTACGTGTATAGACTCACAAGTTAGGAGAGGATTTGACATTTGGTACAGAAACTAAGTTGTGTTACGCTAGGGTGATTTCAACAGCTGTAAAGTAATTAACTTATTTACGTGTGTATAGGAGTGTAACGTTAAGTAAACACACACACACACACTCACTTTCATGAACAGAAGTAAATTTTTTTTTTTTTTTTTTTTTTTATTTAACATAATTACAACTAGGCAATAAAGCCTATCCAGCAATATACATTTAATAGTAATGTCACTGTTTGTTGAAGTAACACCCACTGATGGACTCCTGATGAACACACACTCTGTTCATGTGTGATTAGTTATACACTCTCACTGCAAAGTTCCAAAGGCTTCGTCCTTTTCAAGCGACGGATCTCGCCAGAGTTGTCTAATAAGCAAGCTATTTCCTTGTTATCGTGATGTATAAGTCTTTGCTTGTGTTTCTCTGCAAATCTTTTGATTTCTTCTGAGACAGTTTTCATCCTAAGGTCCCTATGAAGACTGTCATTGTGAACGAACCACGGAGCCCTTACAATACTTCGCAGGACTTTATTCTGGAAAGTTTGAATTACTTTTACATTTGTGTTTTTTGTGCAGCCCCACAGCTGGATTCCATAGGTCCACACCGGCTTCAGTATTTGCTTGTATAGAAGCAGTTTATTTTGTAGGTCTAAATCTGAGTTTCTCCCTATCAACCAGTTAATTTTCCTAAATTGCATGTTTAATTCAACCTTTTTCTTTTTGACATGTTCTTTCCAGTGGAGCTTTGCATCCAGTGTCATCCCCAAGTATTTAGCAGAATTTTCTGGAGTTACTACATGGTTATTAATTATAAGTGGAATTGGGTTGATTTTTCTATTTGTAAAGTTGACATAGGTTGATTTGGATTCATTTAGTTTTAATCTCCATTTCTTCATCCAAATGCAAACTCTATCAACTGCTCTTTGAAGTTTATTCGATGCCTCTTCCACAGTATTTCCTGTCGCCAAAATTGTTGTGTCATCTGCAAAGGTTGCCGTGATTGTATCAACTTCTTGGGAATGTCTCTAGTGTACAACAAGTAAAGTACGGGCCCAAGGACACTCCCTTGAGGTACTCCTGCTGATACATTCCTCAACTCAGAATACTCTCCATTATGTTTAACTCTGAAAAATCTCTCTGACAGGTAAGATTCCAGAATGTGATGAAATTGTTCCGGAAGATCACGCTGAAGTTTGAAGATTAATCCTTCGTGCCAGACCTTGTCAAATGCTTTGGCAACGTCTAGAAATATACTCGAACATATTTTGCGTTCTTCCAGGACTTTTTCTATTACATGTACAACTCGGTGTACTTGATCAATTGTAGAATGCCTGTCTCTGAAGCCAAACTGATGATCAGGAGTCAGTTTTCTTTCCACAATGACTGGTTTAAGACGTTTTAAAAGCAATTTCTCAAAAATCTTTGACATTGTTGTTAGTAGTGAAATTGGTCGGTACGAAGTTTTGTCATTAGGATCTTTTCCTGGTTTAAGAATCATGATCACCTCGGCAATCTTCCATTGTCTTGGGACGTACTTTAATCTGAAAGCAGCGTTCACTAAGTGAAGAAGTTTTTTATGGCATTATTTGGCAATTCCTTTAGAACCTCCGCTGTGATAAAATCGTAACCTGGGGCTTTTTACCCTTAAGAGTTTTGATTTCATGAATAAGTTCTTTATGTGATACGTTATGAATTTCGTATTCGTCCTTATTTTTATTTGCTACAGGATCATTTGATTCTATAGTATTTTCATCGCCTGACTGTCTAGGAAAAGGTTTGAAAGTCTCAGCTAGGAGTTCAGCAAACAAATCTGCCTTTTCTCTATCACTCTTAGCCCATGTATTGTCATTTTTTTTCTGACTGGTGGCATTTGAACTTTTGGCCTTTTAATGAATCTTGTAGCCTTCCATATCTTGACTCCGTTGTCTCTATCTGCCGCAAGACTTTCCAGATATTTAGCAACAGATTCATTTTTAATAGTTTTTAGTAACTTTGTGAGTCTAGTGCTGAGTCGATTTAATTCAGATTTAAATTTAGGAGCTCGAACTTGCTGCCATTTTTTGCGCATTTTTCTTTTTCATTAATTAAATCAAAACTTCAGGCAGGTAAGTAATGTTATTACTATATCTTTTAATTATCTGAGGTGTATTGTTCCATACTGCTTGCTGTATGTTATTAATAAACACATCAACTTCTTCCTCGAGCTGCACAGGTGTTTTAAGTGAGACATGTAGGTTAATAATCTCGTCCAGCTCTTCTCTAACGCCAATCCAGTTGGTTCTATTGCTGGATAATCTAGGAGGTTCTTCTCTTTGTATTATGTTCTGACTTATTGTTAAGATTACCGGAGAATGATCGGAGCCCAAATCAAAACTTTCACTGAGATTGATATAGTTACAAGATACACCCCTTACCACGAAAAAGTCAATTAAGTCCGGTATCTTTCTTGGATCTGATGGCCAATATGTTGGTTTACCAGTTGAGTGGAAGTCACATTTAAACTCCTTTCCTGCCTCATACAACTCTTTGCCTTTAGCAGTAGTAAGACGTGATCCCCAAAAGGTATTTTTGCATTGAAGTCACCTCCAAGAATGAAATGATTGCCTAATATGTTAAAAAGATGTATGTAGTCTATCTTCTTTAGATTATGTCTTGGTGGACAGTATATGGCTGATATATTAAAATTTTTGTTTTTAGTATGAACTTTAATGGTTGTCACTTGCATCGTTTCAAGTTGTACTTTAGTTTCTTCATAGTGCTTGATACTATTTTTAACAATTACAGCAGAACCATCCCTTGCCTTATCAGCAGGATGATTTACATGATATACACTGTAACCATTAATTTTGAGATATGAATGTTTTGTAAAGTGTGTCTCTGAAATTAAACAGATATCTATTTGTTCACTAATCAGAAAAGGTTCCAAGTCCAGCTTATGCTGAGAAGACCGTTAGAATTCCAAGTGACTATTTTTAACATTTTGATCATTGTTTACGGTGTAGCTTGAAGTTCATTTTTTCCGTTTCCCATTGTTATTTTTGTTCTTGAGATTATTTTCTAGTTTATGAAGTCTATCGAAGAGCAACTTATTAGTATGCTTTTGCTCATTCAGTAGTTCTAAGATGGTTTTCATTGACGACTTGTTATCATTATCACTGTGTATAATTTGCGCATAAGTTTTCTTTTCTTTACTTTGCTCATTGCCATATCCAGCTACCGCATGCTGTAGATTACCGACGTTATTTTTATCCAACCTAGTACTTCTCGCTTTGTTTTGAAACTTTTCGGCGTTGTTTCTTCTCATTTGTAATGCTTTAGCCACCTCACATCCTCGATAGTTCGCCGGATGTTCTCCGTTGCAGTTTACGCACCTTGGCTTACTCGTCCTATTCAATGTGCAGGCATTTGTCATATATGAACAGAAGTAAATGAAAAAGTAACTTGTTTGCACTCAGAGTACCTTTGAAGAGATTTTTCCGTTAAATCATCAAAACCGACATTGTCAAAAAGTTTTTTTATAAATTCCTTGTCAATTAATTTCTTTTAATAATATGAGTGTTAAATTCTGCTTTTGGAAGTAGGCAACATATGCCTACGCATGTTTTGTAAATTTATTTGTTCACGCTCGTTAAAAACGTTCTCCCAATCGCTATTGTTTACTCTTTAACTTAAGTACTGTTAGCCAATTAAAACAGGTACTTTAGTATCTTTTGTTTGTTTATGAAACAAATATTAATTTTTCATATTTTTTGTTTCTGATATATCATAAGGTGCATGTTTTAATTTTAAAATGAACCACAGTTTCAGCATTTTTATAATTTTCTTTAGTTAAATTAGTTTTTCAGTTATCTTAACATTTCAATCAATTCATAAGAAATACTAAATATTATTATTTTTAAATGAAGTATTACTTTTATATCAGCAGACTTTAGTTGATTAACTTGTGAAAAAAAGCTTGATAGGTAATTTAATTTATGAGCTTTACCGTAATAAAAGGTGAAAGGCATGCACGATTTTAAAATTATATACGAACTGCAATAAATTATACATAACAAAATAATTATAAGGAACTAATGAATATTGTTTATGTTTTTCCTCTCAAATATGTCCAACATGTGATAAAAATATTACATGTACTTCAACTAAATTGTTAGCGAATTTCCATTGGAAAAAACAGCTACTGGGTGACCATCACGGTAAGAAGTAGGACGCAGGACCTTGAAATAATCACCGGTCCTGACCTCTAGATGACATTTTAAGGGATCGTTAAAATTATATATATATAATTCTATATGAGTTTGAAGGACTTATTTTTATTTTAAAATAAAATTTGTGTTTTTATAAGTAACATTTTTATATGTATAAGACTTAATATGCTCCCTTTCGCAAGTTTTCTCCGATTTTATTCAAACTTTGAACAAAAAGCTATTATGGAAATAGCTTAGAAAAGTTTGTTAATCACTAGAATTTGTTTAAAATTTGTAAAATGGCGACCATTTAAAATCTTTAAAAATTTCTAACATTTTTGACTTAAATTGTTTTGGAAATTCGACTTCACTACCGTAATAAACGTTAAAAACTGTAAAATTAGCATATTGAATTTTTAAATTCCTTGGAAAATTTTTTTTGGAAGGCAGTCAGTGTTTATTTAGTGTAATGTTCAAACTGATAGTATATGCAAATTTTAATGCTGATTACGATGGTGAAATTAGAATTTCAAAAAGGTAATACGAACGAAAATAATTTTGGAATTCCCTTCAGTGGCGTCAAAAAGACAACCATTCTTATCATTGTTCTTAATATCATACATATCTAAATAAATGTAAATATCATAAAAATGTATTTATTCAAATTTAAAAAGCGTTTACTCTCACATTAATTTTTTAAAATAAACGTTCAGCAAAACGAGCGAAGTAATTTTTAATATGACACTGAGTCGATTATCTGCTAGACCTTCAACGGAGACGTGTTACAAAAAGAAGTTAAAACATGATCGATCACTTCAATACATCGAATCATATTGACATAATTTTTAATTTAATAAACACATTTTATACAAAACGAAAATTTTAATTTTTTACGTAAAATGTTTGCAGAATTTTCAAAAATTGTGACACAATACAAAATATCATTACGGTAGTTTCAGGATGAAAAAAATAATAAACGTAAATAATTAAACAAATAACATTTAATTATAATTATAAAAAAAGTGTTAATATCCAAAAAGTTTATTATTAATTTTATTAATTCTCTAAATAAGAATTAAAACTTCATACTCGTCGTGTCTGTGCTCGTGGCCACCATAGGGGATGTAACAGCAACCGTGACTGGGGTGAACCTAGGAGCGAAAACATCAGACTTAATAAACAGCAACAACTCGAATAACAACACAAAAATATAAATAATGTAGCACACAAAAGTACATGAGTAATAACAGTCATTTTAGTAAGACAAAACAAATGATTCACAAATTTTACTTAAACTTTCTCAAATTCAGTTTTCTAAATAATTATTTTCAGAACCTATCGACACAAACATAAAATTGTTCTAAAACTTTGAAATCATTTCGTCAAGTTTTGTTCATAGTTCTGTTAAATGTGAAAGTTCATAGCAATTAATTCACCGAATATAAAATGAAAAAAATAACGGTTACAGAATAAATCACCAGAAGATGTTTCGTTCCTTTACAGTAACTAGGCCTAAATGGTATTTTCTTTAATTTAATGAGTGATCATTCTTTAAGCCAGTGATGTACTACGCTGACATGTGTAAAACCATTTATTAAGGCAAATTCTGATACGAAGATTTTGCCGAAAAATATACCGGCTTACTAGGATATATCTTTAATTCTCGAAATAAACTCTTGGAAATTTGGATAACCCTACATTTTAATGGGAAGAGCTGACTTTTTTAAAAATACAAAACAAAATTAAAAAGAAAAGAGCTGCGAGAAACTTTTTTGAGATATGGGAAAATATTCGATAAATTCTAAGTTTAGTGTATACATAGACACAGAGATATCAAAAGTAAAAACCACTTTATTTGAACTTGCGGACAGATCCCTCAACTTATCAAGTTACAATGTTTTTGTCACGATGACTATAACTTTCTTTGTCCCTCAACTTATCAAGATACAGTGTTTTTGTCACGATGACTATAACTTTCTTTGTCCCTCAACTTATCAAGATACAATGTTTTTGTCACGATGACTATAACTTTCTTTGTCCCTCAACTTATCAAGATACAATGTTTTTGTCACGATGACTATAACTTTCTTTGTCCCTCAACTTATCAAGATACAATGTTTTTGTCACGATGACTATAACTTTCTTTGTCCCTCAACTTATCAAGATACAGTGTTTTTGTCACGATGACTATAACTTTCTTTGTCCCTCAACTTATCAAGATACAATGTTTTTGTCACGATGACTATAACTTTCTTTGTCCCTCAACTTATCAAGATACAATGTTTTTGTCACGATGACTATAACTTTCTTTGTCCCTCAACTTATCAAGATACAGTGTTTTGTCACGATGACTATAACTTTCTTTGTCCCTCAACTTATCAAGATACAATGTTTTTGTCACGATGACTATAACTTTCTTTGTCCCTCAACTTATCAAGATACAGTGTTTTTGTCACGATGACTATAACTTTCTTTGTCCCTCAACTTATCAAGATACAATGTTTTTGTCACGATGACTATAACTTTCTTTGTCCCTCAACTTATCAAGATACAATGTTTTTGTCACGATGACTATAACTTTCTTTGTCCCTCAACTTATCAAGATACAATGTTTTTGTCACGATGACTATAACTTTCTTTGTCCCTCAACTTATCAAGATACAGTGTTTTGTCACGATGACTATAACTTTCTTTGTCCCTCAACTTATCAAGATACAATGTTTTTGTCACGATGACTATAACTTTCTTTGTCCCTCAACTTATCAAGATACAGTGTTTTTGTCACGATGACTATAACTTTCTTTGTCCCTCAACTTATCAAGATACAATGTTTTGTCACGATGACTATAACTTTCTTTGTCCCTCAACTTATCAAGTTACAATGTTTTTGTCACGATGACTATAACTTTCTTTGTCCCTCAACTTATCAAGATACAGTGTTTTTGTCACGATGACTATAACTTTCTTTGTCCCTCAACTTATCAAGATACAATGTTTTTGTCACGATGACTATAACTTTCTTTGTCCCTCAACTTATCAAGATACAATGTTTTTGTCACGATGACTATAACTTTCTTTGTCCCTCAACTTATCAAGATACAATGTTTTTGTCACGATGACTATAACTTTCTTTGTCCCTCAACTTATCAAGATACAGTGTTTTTGTCACGATGACTATAACTTTCTTTGTCCCTCAACTTATCAAGATACAATGTTTTTGTCACGATGACTATAACTTTCTTTGTCCCTCAACTTATCAAGATACAGTGTTTTTGTCACGATGACTATAACTTTCTTTGTCCCTCAACTTATCAAGATACAATGTTTTTGTCACGATGACTATAACTTTCTTTGTCCCTCAACTTATCAAGATACAATGTTTTTGTCACGATGACTATAACTTTCTTACACTTTATAAAGTGTGGAATGAAAAGTATAATTACAATGGTCAATAATTAAATATAAAAAGTAAACTTCTATTTCCAAAATGTTGAATTGGATGAATGAAGTATTAATTAACTTTATTTTTTTACACAAAAATATTAATTAGATCTATAGGGCACAGTTTTCAAACACATTCCCCCTACTTTTAGAAAAATGCATTTTGAACTGTTTAGTTTTAGTTAAATAAAATGTATACCTTTCCAGGAATCAAGGCACCATGATGATAAGCTCTTCCCATAAAAAGGTCTTCTCCTTCTTTTGTTTTGCCAAAAACAACGGCCTCGTGGGGTATTTCACCGTTCCTTGCATATTTCCAGGCAACGTGATCAGACGTAAGTACCTATACAACAATAATTATCAAAGCAAAATACAAAAAAAAACATAATTAAAAATAACGCAAACAGATAAGTTCCGAAGATACTAGTTTATGAAATGCAGACTTTACATAAAGCTCAGTCTTGAATAACTATACTTTTCAATAGAATAACAAATGTTTACAGCTTAGTTGTGTCTTTATCAGCTGCAGTAATTCTGACAATACTTAGGCCTATCTTTTGTTTGTGTCACGTAAACTGTACTCTACGATAGTCAGTAGATAACGCAAAAAAAGAAAATGGCGTTAGCGATAATGAAAATTATGTGTCCTGCAAAAATACTAAACGCAGGTTAGTTAAAATCTATGGCTTTGGTCCACGTAAAGAAGAATTAAAATATATGGCTTCGGAAAGAAATGTATTACAAAGAAGTTTTTGCTCTAAAGTAGTACAGTATTTAATCTCGTGTGTAGCTTACACGTACTGCTAAATGACTAAATCATTTTACTACAGAGCTGCACGCAAACGGGAACAGAATGCGCCAGCGTAAAGAAAGAGAATATTTCATTTCACTGACTTCTATTCAAAGCTGCAACCAGCATAACTTAATTGGTTCTAGCGGTAATTATGTATTCAAAAAATGTTCACTCGACCGTTACTATTACTTTATTTTGGTTGACTTAAAGTTTTCACTTGACCGATTTGAAAATCATACTTTTAAACCAGTACACCTTCAACCAAGCTCCGCTACGCCGCCTCGGTGGCCTAGTTGATAGCGTATTGGGCTTTCACCCCGAGAACCCGGATTCGATTCCCGGCCAGGGCTTGGCATTTTCATACGCTATTAATCATCCCATTGTCTGCATTAGCCCAAGTGTGCACAATAGTCAGACGTTAAACTAAAAATAAGAAAAAAACCGAATAATTTAATGCTCGCTATCTATTCTCTTAATGGTCGCTGAAATCGGTTTCTTCCCGCTGAAGTACTACCGGTTTTGGTAGTACTTGACTCTACATTTAAGTTAACAACCGAGACTGATATTCCATGCTCGACTCTTTCCGAAGATGGACTCAAAACTAATTTTATTAAATTACTTTTTTTATTTTATTAAAATAAATAAATATTTTTATTAAACTAATTGTGTGCTTCACAGTCTCTAACACCTTTATAAGGTACAATTTTGTATCTGTTTCTTCCAAAGTTCTCTCACCTCACTAATCGAAAAAGGTGAATCGTCACAAGTAAAGTACAAAAGCCCTTAACTGAAAGGAAACTAACCTGAAAATCATGAGCATGATGTTCACCGCCTGCATAAGGCACGAACGCATGTCCGTAGTGAGGCGCGATCTTGGCCGGAAGTAGATCCCCTTGGTAGTATCCTCTTCCGGCGTACAACTTACCGCCATCGCTGTCGTACCCTGCAACTACGGCATCGTAGGGCAAGTTGTGGATGCTGGCGTGGACAAACTCAAGGTTACCACGGCAGTGGTGGGGAGGATTCCATCCGTACCCTGGAAAATGTGTTTTACTTCAGTATAGTGATAAATTATTTTGATGTTAACTATCAGTGAAAAAATATATATTTTTTAATTTATGCCGTACTGTTTCCCTATCATAATCAACATTCACTCTGCATATACTAACATTTAAAATTTTCAAATTACATTGAATACACAAAAGAAAAGTCAGTAATGGTACGTTTTAGAATTTCTAATGGAATGTAAAAATTTAAAACACTGGGCTTAATTGTTTCAAATGTTAAAGCTGATTTCATATTGATAAAAGTATGTATCATAAAGAAGTTGTACAATTATCACAACATATTTTTGTTCCAGCATTAATTAAATGATGAACCCAGACCACTGTCAAATACATTTCAGTAATTTCAATGGATTTTGAAAATTTAAAAGAGCTAATTATCTGGATATTAACGTTGGTATTATGGTGAAATCAAATTTTAGAAAATGTGTAACATAATTGATAATAATAAAGTTATTAATAATTGTATGCGATTTAAAATAACCGTAATTTTGAATCCGTTAAACGGTATTTGCTGAATATCCTGTCCAAGCTATTTATTCATCCATCAAAATCGGCTTTTGTGCCAAGTTTTAATCAAATCAAACTAAATTTGTGTACATGAAAATGCTAACATATTTGTACGTTAACTAATTGTTTGTTACGGTTAACAACATTTTAAAACAGTATGTGAGTGTTTAAAATTTCTAACAACTCAAAAAAATAATCTAGTGGTCAGAATCGACCTCATTTCAAAATCCCGCGTCTGGTTTTTACCACGATAGCAGCCCCAATAGCTCATTTTCCAATAAAAACTTGTTAATAATAATTATAACTCTACCTAATGACTCGATTTCAACATATTTATCAGCCGAAAGCTAGTAAATAATAAGCCTCTAATCACCTGTTCAGAATTTAGAGATTATAATAACATTGTACTGTGTTTATCCAACAACGTTAAGTAGTTTCTATTTATAACGCTAGATAGCGCAACGATCCAAGGGCACTTTATAAACGCAAATGTGGTGAACAAAGCTTTTCACGAAAGAACTTTTAATTACTTCTTTTCAATATTGCATAATTCTGTACTTATATTTGTACAAGTGCAAAAATAAATAAGGCGCAAACGCACATTGTTTAGTGTGTACATTTTTGTCGAGAATATTTATTTAATTAGTCATTTAAAAACCTTTTACTCCAATATTGAACATACATAATTATTCGTAACTAAAAGTCACTGTACCGAATATTCAATTAAATTAATACTGCAAAAAACAATACAAAAGCTTTCTCACTCCCAAAAATTTACATTTTGGAAACTCTATCAATTCCTTCCTAAACATTTTTTATCTGTAAAAACCTCAAATTTACCCCTTAAACAAATTTCTTTTATTTAAAATTCATTACATTGATTTGAGGTTAATTTTAAAATATTTACTTTAATTTGAGGAAAACAAATATTGGATTACTTATTAGAGATTTGTCAAAACTGTTTTTGAAAAATGTTTTCGATTTATGCAATATAAATATATGTTAACATATATTCATTTCAGTCAAATGTTTATTTTTTAGTTGTTTATAAGTTGACAGGCAAAAAAACCATCAGTTGAAAACTTGTATTTTGAAATCCGAGAAATAGAAAACTGTTATAACAATAACAATAACTTTACTCTCACAAAATTTGGCCCTTCTTAATTTTTCAGTGAAACAAATACCATTATTTAAGAAGAACGTTGGTGTTTTGAAGAAACCGTTAAAGAGAATAAAAATTAAACTCAATGTTTGGTGATAAAAGAACATTTTGGGGAAATTATTATTAGTCAAAAAAAATGTTAGTTGTGACTATTGGCATGTTGGAAGCAACTGTGATCTAATAGAAAACAAAATGGGCAAGCACATGCTCATTTTCCAATAGCTGGTGCTTTTTAAAGCACTACTGACAGTACTTAGGACCTTGCTTCCAATATGAACTATATAAATGGCTCAGCTGATTTGTGAGTCTTCGGCGCTGCACGGTTTATTGCATACGATTTAAGTGTTCTTTTTGGAAATGTATTTGATGTATTAAAATAAAAACGCCTTTTGAATTGTACTTGCTGTAGTTTTACCCGCACTGCGAAAGGTCAAGTGGCGTAAAAACAAATTCGCTAAAGTTGTTGGTAAATTTTTCAAAAGACGTTTTTGCTGAGGTACGTAAGTACAAACATATAAATGTATTAAAAACCAGTTAAGCAAAAAGGTCAAAAGGTAATTTTAGTCAAAGCTAGGTACATAAATTTGTTGTTCGTTGAGATTTTCCTGACATAATATGTCGTCGAAATTAAATAGGAAGACATGAAAACTTAAAGTTTTGAAGATGTCTGGCGGTTCTAAATAGACTTGTTATGTGCAAAAACTATATATACGAGGTGTGTTCAGAAAGTAACTAGAATTTTTAAATTTCGCGGCCTTGGAGAGTCCGAATTTTAAACAATTTTTTTATTATGTTGGTATAAATGCCCTTGAAGCTGGCATAAAACTTTTTGAAGCCGTTGGTATAAAATTTTCAGCTGTTTTCATTGTTGACTTTGTCTGTAACAGTCACTAAGGTTAGACTTGTTTTTATGAGCTCGGCGATTTTCGTTTGTTAAAAGAAATGGATCAAAGAATTTATATCAAATTTTGCGTAAAAAATGGAATAAAGTGTAACAAAGTGTGTGAAATGTTACAAAAAGGCCTATGGTGAGTCTACTATGAGTAAAACAAGAGTTTACGAGTGGTATAATCGTTTCCAAGAAGGCCGTGAAGACGTTGAAGATTGCGGACGCCCCAGCAAATCAACAACCAATGAAAATATGGAAAAAGTGAAAGAAATTGTTATGAACAATCGCCGAATCACAATGTTGGCATATCGATTGGATCATGTCATGACATTGTTTCCAGTGTTTTGTGTATGAAACGCGTGGCAGCAAAATTCGTTCCAAAATTGTTGAATTTTGAACAAAAACAGCGGCGAATGGAAGTTGCTCAGGAGTCACTAAATGAAGTCAACGACGATGCAGAATTACTGAAACGTATTATAACAGGTGACGAAACATGGGTTTACGGATATGACGTCGAAACTAAGGCTCAATCATCCCAGTGGAGGCATTCTGGCTCGCCAAGACCGAAAAGGGCTCGACAAGTGCAGTCGAACGTGAAGGTTATGATCACTGTGTTCTTCGATATTAATGGCATAGTGCATCATGAATTCCTGCCACCAGGTGAAACGGTCAATAAGGAGTACTACCTACAAGTTCAACGCCGTTTGTGTGAAACAATCCGAAAAAAAAACGTCCGGATTTGTAGAAAAACAATTCATGGCTTTTGCACCACGATAATGCACCAGTTCACACTTCATTGCTTGTTCGTGATTTTTTGACCAAAAACAGTACTGTAACGATGCCTCAGCCTCTATATTCGCCAGACATGGCACTGTGTGACTTTTTCCTATTTCCAAAAATAAAAAGAACCTTAAAGGGCCGTCGTTTTACAGCCGTAGATGACATTAAAAGCGCAACGCTGAAAGAACTAAAGGCTATCTCAAAGTTCGGGTTTGAGAAGTGTTTCGAGGATTGGAAGAAGCGCTGGCACAAGTGCATAATCTCTAATGGGGACTATTTTGAAGGCGACAACATCGATGTAGAAGAATAAAAATATTTTGTTCATAAAATTAAAATTCTCGTTACTTTCTGAACACACCCACATATTCTGAATCAGTAACACTTCTAGTTTCAAATGATGATACACCAAACTTGATAAATTAAAAATATGTTTTTACCCTTAAGATCATTCTCCTTAACTATCCATAAATATTTTTTGTTGTAAATCCCTATATTTTTCCAGAGTTCGAGCCGCTACAAAGACTACTTTCGTCAAATTTTACAGCGATTGGTCACGCAGTTTACGAGTAAGAAATGTGTTACCGATAGACTGACGGACGAAAGGACAAGCGTGCGAATTTTTAAGGATTTGGTTTTGTTAAATTTATTATAACCCTTAAAAAATACTAAATCAGGGGTAGTAATAAATCAAATTAAATTTTAAAATAAATGTTTACGTAAACTTTCAGGTAGGCATACTTATATTAGATTAAAATGTTTTACGTAAATACTTAACATCAAAGTCAAAGAAAACTCTGTATTTTTTAGTACTTTTTTAGGCTTCCTCGCTTTTAGTCAACTTAGGCTTAATTCTCTATCAATTCCAATCAAATCATGTCTGTACGTATTTATTTTGCGATTTCACTACATTTTTGACTAACGTATCACCTGTAAATCCAACAACCTCTTTGACTTTATAATCGAGCTTAGTTTGTTAACATTTTATGCTGGCAAAACTCTAACTGCGGTTATAATTCACCGGAAACGGAAGTTTGGAAGAACAAAACCAGCCAATAATGCGCCGATCATAAAGTAGATTTACTTCCTTGTAAAATAAAATTTAGTAGCTACTTAAAAGTTGAGCACAATAGTATTTCATGTCGAGTATTTAGTATTGTTCGCGTTGTAAAAAAAGTTTCACTTTGAATTGGCTAAGTTTTAATCTCGGAGATGCTGCTTATTCTTTTCTTACAAAAGTCCTTTACGATCTTTTCATAACATGTTCGCTCTTTCTTTCTCACCGTCTCACTCGCTCGCTTTTGTTCGCGGTTTGCATAACTTTTTACACAAGGCTTTTTAAATTAAATTCTATTTTTATATCAACTGCTTAAATTCTGAAAATTGTATTAACGACGATTTAAAATAAATACGAAGAAAGCCTGTGTATTTTTTTTATTTCCTTTTGTGTAACGGGCTGATTTAATTTATAAGAAAATTAAAATAATGTATCTTCTACAAACAGATACTGCAAAATTTTTTTTAACTTATTGTTAATAATTTGGCAAATGTAGTTAACATTTGTTTGCTTAACGTCCACACTTTATGCCAATTTGACTAATGAGGTCGAGGTATCGGCTTGTAATGCAAAGGAATAGCTTACGGCAGAAACTCAAGTATCGCACTGAATTAAATATATTTAAGTTTAAATATTTGAAATTGTTTTCAAATACAAAACTCTTTATTATAGAGTTAAGAATTCTTTTTCTTACTTTTTTCTTACGTTTAAAAGCTACAAAAAATACAAACTAGGAGCTGCAACTTAGTTTCATAGAATTTGTAAATCCTTTTCAATCAGTATGCCTAGCGTGTACATACGCGGATAAATAGACGTCGGAAATGTTATTAAATTTAAAATTCCACTTTTCCGTAATAACTGTAATTTGTAGATATGACAAAAAGTATTAAAAATATTAAAAAATGTAATTCACGTAAAACAGAAAAAACTGTTTTTAACGTTTTGATTTTATTCAGTTTTTGTAAAATGAAATTAATAATATAAAACAATGAATACATTTATTAATAAAAGTGTCTTATCGGAATATATATTAAATATATTTAAAATTTCTACAATTTTTTTGGTCTGAAGTAAAATATTTTAACCTTATCAACTACTTTTCTTGTTACTTCTAAAATCGAAACAAACTTACAAGTCAAGCAAGGTGAACTGCCGTATAGTTTACAAAAATATGTCCATCGATTCATGTACATAAGAACACACTAAATATTTCAAATAAACAAATAGTACTGTTTTATAAAACATTTTGGTAATATTTTATAATATTCTTTAGTACTTTTTAAATAATTTTAAGTTAAGTTCATTGTAGGTTTAATTTTAGGTTATGTAACAACTTTAGGCTAACCAATTACAAACAAAACTACGCTACAGTATAGGCTATTTTATGATTTACTTACATTCCATTTAAAGTAATAGTTCGCAACACTTATTTATTACTCAAAGTGACTATGAAAGGCTGAAGCGCTAGCAAACGTGTCTACTAAATATACCTGGCCGGCTTTATTAAATTGCTTACTTTAGATAACAGTTGATTGTTTCCTAATCATACGTTGGAGTGTTTCTACCTGGGATAGGTGTTGCAATTGTGTCACGTCACTGATAAGGTTTACTTGACACTGTACAGGGTGCGTCCGAATACCGGTCTGAGTTATTGTTAAAAAATGTGTCACATTCTCGGACTAATAATTCATATTTGGTGTATTTACTTTGCAAAACGGAAACGGTTCATCCTGTGTTTGAGTTTTATTTTTCGCTGATTTTGACTGATTAATTTAGCGAAATCATATTTTGTAAATAGTGTAAGACAAAAAGTTAAATCTTAAAGATTTTAAATGGTAGCAATTTTTAAAATGCTAAACGGATTTTGAGGGGTAACAACCTTATACCCTCAATAACTATTCTAATTAATGACTAAAACAGTTTTTTGTGACAAATTTGAATAAAATCGTGAATACTAGAACAGTGAAGCGCGCGCGCGCGCACACACACACACACATCAATACAAAATTTAAAAATTTCTCCAAACGTATTATGAAATCGGCTTTCATTTATAGTCCCGGGTCTGAATCTTACCATATGACCATAGAAATTAACCAGAAAGTTTTTTTTGGAACAAATAACTTACATACGCTCATATATAAATCTATAAAACTCCTACATCGATTTTTCTAAAAATTTTTATTTAAAATTTTACTTCCACATTCAGTAAGGAGTTCCTTATAGTACCAAATTAAAAGTAGCTATGACTAAAAAAATTAAAAATTAAAAATAATAAGGTAAATAAAATGACTCAACACAGCTTTAACTTCCTTAAAAAACTCGATCGGTTGCTTTAGCTCGATAAGTTGAAAATTACCAAAATTTTGATAACGGCTTTTGACAAGGAAAAATATGTTCCTTTTTTTGCTGGATGTATTAAAATTTGGCATGCAATTGTATTATGTTTACATTAAGAGAAATTTAAAAAAATATTTTATTTCATGTTCATTTAGAATAACCAAACTTTGACCAAAATCTAATAAATGTAGTTTGTGAATTTAAAATTATTTTCGGTATTTTTTGTCAATTGCTTCCGAAATTATTTTTTGTTGTTTAGAAAATGAAGGAATAGAAAAGAGGTTGTAGCACAATTTAATTCTTAAAAATTCAACCCCGCAGAGGGTGCAGAGTAGCTGCACCTATTGAGAGGATTTAGACGTCCCTCGCGGACGTAACACTACACTTACGACTTTAACACTTTACACTCACACTTACATTTAGGGAGGCGATAATAGCCTCAATGTGATTTTCGCCTTAAAATAAAAAAAAATAGAAATTAAAAATAGCGGTTATAAACATAACAAAAAATTTTTAATTTTAATTTAATAAAACATCTTTTTCACAAAGCAAATTTTCAACCACGTTTATAAAAGTAAGAATGGCAATCGGTGATTCCAGGAGATAAAGAAGGACATGGAGGAGATGGGCGTAATGGAGGACATACTGCAGGACAGAACGACACTTAGGAGGATGATACAAAACTTCAAGGGTTTATGGGAGAAAGAAAAGAAAAGCAGAAGTGGAATTTGAACGAAGGACAGAAGGAAGGCGCAGAGTGAGAAAATAAAGAATTACTGGAAAGCCAGGAAGGGAATAAGAACAAAATTGATGCATTTAATTATTTTACGTGGTCCTCAGATGGCCAAAATCGAAAAAAACATCTTTTCGAACATTCCCTAATGCAATTTGTCTAAAAATAAGATACAGTTTGTATTTTGGGAAAATACTACTTTGTATTTCGAATAATTAGAACCACTTTGAACTACGAGTTTGTAAACATCAAAGTGTTACACGGACAAACAACACAATAAAGTGTTACACGGACAAACAACACAATAAAGTGTTACACGGACAAACAACACAATAAAGTGTTACACGGACAAACAACACAATAAAGTGTTACACGGACAAACAACACAATAAAGTGTTACACGGACAAACAACACAATAAAGTGTTACACGGACAAACAACACAATAAAGTGTTACACGGACAAACAACACAATAAAGTGTTACACGGACAAACAACACAATAAAGTGTTACACGGACAAACAACACAACACGGACAAACAACACAATAAAGTGTTACACGGACAAACAACACAATAAAGTGTTACACGGACAAACAACACAATAAAGTGTTACACGGACAAACATCACAATAAAGTGTTACACGGACAAACATCACAATAAAGTGTTACACGGACAAACAACACAATAAAGTGTTACACGGACAAACAACACAATAAAGTGTTACACGGACAAACAACACAATAAAGTGTTACACGGACAAACAACACAATAAAGTGTTACACGGACAAACAACACAATAAAGTGTTACACGGACAAACAACACAATAAAGTGTTACACGGACAAACAACACAATAAAGTGTTACACGGACAAACAACACAATAAAGTGTTACACGGACAAACATCACAATAAAGTGTTACAGATCGATCCCGTCATTGTTACAGTGACGTCACACTCGTAAATAAGTGAACAAGTTCCAAATCCCCTTGTACTTTACAGCTGTTAGATTTACCCTAGCGTTACACAAGTTTCGGGTAACTTTGTTTCTATACAGAATGTCAAATCCTCCCCTAACTGTAAGTCTACACACGTACTTTCATCCCTAACTCCGAGCTTCCCTAAAACTGCCATTGATCCAGGGGTGAAATTATACACCCTCAAAGACATATCGCCACTTTGTACACAGACACTTAAATGCCAAAGGAAACTGGAACTGCTTGTTACAGCAAATTGGATTTGAAATCCAATTATAGTAACATTAAAGGTAATAGCCTACTGATTAGCCTTCCATAACGATGCAGAACTATTGGGTGTCGGCTTAAGTACTGATACGTAATATGGGATTAGACTAATATTAAAAAACCAAAAGTTTTATTATTTTTAAAACTATTTTTAATGTATTTCTATCTTGAAATGAGCTATTTGGAGAAAACATCATTGAAAGACCCAAACCGGAACCTTCAAATGAGCACCAATCCTGAACTTGATCAGTTTAAGGTGCTGTTAAATATATATATAAATATATATATATATATATATATATATATATATATATATATATATATATATATATATATATATATATATATATATATATATATATATATATATATATATATATATATATATACATGTGTGTGTATATGTGCGTGCGTGTGCGTGTGTGTGTAATTTTGGTACGGTTTGATTCACACTTGGTTCAAAAATCGATTTACGTAATTGGTTAGACAGGTTTGTTACCTAGCAAAATATGTTCTAACAGTTTTAAAATGGTTACCAGTTTGAAAACGAAAACCATTCCAAATTTTGAAAAATCCTAACTTTTCGGAAATATAATTTTAACACACTATTCTGCCTTAAGATAAACGTTTTGAATTTCTAAATTAAAACATTTTTCATTTACTTCCATGAAATATTAACTCTCTATACTGTAACTCTCTATAATATACATTTTCGTGTATATTACAGCGGTCAGAGTATATATTCAAATTTCTGTATTTATTTGGAATAGAAATGTATGCTGATTTGAGTCAAACTAGGCACAAAACTCGATTTAGGATTAGTGTTAATAAAAATAAAACAGTTGGTAACACAATGAAACAATAATTTGATTGAAAACCTTTATGGTCGCGGTTGACAAAACATAAGTATAAACATTTGTTTAGCATCAATTTTAAGCTTAATTCCGTAATGCATACCGTATAGAAATATAATTCTTCTTGTATATAGGTGGACTTGAAGTGACTACTTCTAAACAGCTGATTTCACACAACAGCTGTAGCTTTCATATCATTTCAATTGAGGTTATGTTTATTGTTCTTGTTAATTTAAAAATGTGTATTTTCTAAATTTGTATAATTGAATTATTTAATGAATATTACTTACACAAATATGAATTACATAATCACAAATATTATATTTATTATTATACTTGGACTATATACTATATACTTGGACTATATTAAACCCCTTTCTGCACGCATATAAATTAAGAAAAAAAATAGTGAAAAAGTACACAGTTAGGCATGCTAAAAGTAGTCAATTCTGTTGACCATTTCTACTTTTTTTATTACAACAATGTCAATTAAAATTAAAAACATTTGTTGGAAAACTTTTCATAAATTTGCTAATATTTAATAATTTTATATATAGAATCGTTAACTCTTACGAAGCTATTGTCAAATTCATTAAAATCGATAAATAGAACTTTACTTATACTGTATTTAAAGAGTAAAATCAGATTTAAAAAAAATTGAAAACAATTTGTAAAAAATTATAATTTCCTACATTTTTAAACGTTTAACGTATTTTTCTGGGTAACGAACTTGTCCAACCTATTACCAAAATCGATTTTTGAGCAAGCATGAATCAAATCGAACCAAAAATGCGAACTTTAAAGTGCTAAAACTGACAGACACACACACACACACTTATAAATTATACCGTATAAATATAAAATTTTAACGACCCTTCTAAAAGTGATACGTCAAAATATTTTGGGTCTTACTATGATGGCAGCTAAGTTAATAAAACTAAACCTCAAAGTGTAAGAAACAAGCACAAGATTAAATTAAAACTGTTTTGATTACGAAATGCCCTCGATCAAGGAAGCACTCTGCCCATATGAGTGTTGTTTTTTTCCATGAACAATCGAACACTCTAACGATAACCTAAATATAATAAAGTTAACCGGAATACCTGTGAGTCACAATGGGTTGTAAAATTTAATCAGGTAATTTTTATGTTCGTAGAAAAGATAGTGCAATCAAAAAAATATTCCCATTATCTAGAAAGAAATAACATTGAATGCAACACCTTAATTTTAGAAAATTTGACATCGATTACACGCGGTAATATCACTATATTAATAATAACCGGGAAATTTCAACTAAATCTGTCTTCCAAGTTGTTTGGCACTGTGTGGTAATTAATACTACTTTAAAATGCTTCTGTTTGACTAAAATTTGCAATATTAATAGCAAATTTGTCGGTTTGATATTTTATAAATTATTTTATTTAAAATTAAATGATTTAAAAACCTTAAAACAAATGATGCAAAATCATATCATGAAATTTTTAAAGTTGCGGTTCCAGAGACCCTGTTGAAGAAACAATAATTGTGGTACATATCTGTTCGCTGACGTGATAGTAGCGAATTTCTAAAAGTATTTTTCTTTATGTTACCCTTTTCGAAATTTTGATTTCGCCTTCATATTCAGCAATAAAGTCTGCATATATTAGCATTTTAAACTTTGAAATTGCATTGAAAATACGAAAATAAACTCTGACAGCCGTCAAAACATTTCAACGGATTTTGAACATTCAAAACTCTAATTTGTGCAATTTTTAATTTAGGACAAAAAGTTATGAATTTAAAAAAATTTTAATGTATGCCATTTTGTAACGGTTGAATAATTTTTGCGACTGGAGCACTGGTCAGCCACTGCGTCTCTGAACTAGCGCACCTCAAAGTCGTAGGTTCAAGTTCTATTGGCTTTACTGTCGTAATCGTTTACTTTACCGTTAATACCGATTGCCCATGCGCTTTAATCTAACTGGAACAAAGTATTAATGCTAAGAAAAAATAATAGTGTAAATAAATAACCGGTGATACTTTATCACGTAGGCGTTACTTTTTGCAAATCTCTGTTAGTGTAGTAAATTACACTTTTGAATATTTTAAAAATATTGTTTCTTATTTTTTAAATTTATTTACACTATAGGAGATACATAGTAAGAATTGTATGTAGATCGTGAAATAATTCATCTTGTAGTTTTTAAAAGTATTTATTTCATGTTTTTGACGGTCAAATAATCGCAGGTAGCTTGAACATTGACGTAATGTTTTTACGCGTCAGGGTTCAGTTTCGTGTTTTAAATAAAAATGCAAAATGTAAAATGCTAAATTATGCAGATTTTAACGCTCACTACAATGGTCAAAACATATTTCAAAAGTGTAAGTTTAAAAAAATACTGTAAATTCGACTCCATCACGTGAGCTAGAAACTGCATGCCGGGATTATTATAAGATTTTAAATGTATGGTAAATCAGTGTATGTAAGGGTATAAGAGTAACTTGTACTAACAATTTTATGTAATCCTTATGCAGTGTATCTAACAAGGGGATTATTTTTAGGGTCAGAGGTCAAAACCAAGGACCTTCAGAAACAATCGTGCTCGTAACCATTTGTATTACCATTTGTATACCTATAGGTAACGTACCTCTTATTAGTGTACGTTATAAACTAGTGATCGTTATAAAATTTGGCAAACATGAACTTTGTAGCGGCCGAAACCCAGGAAAAATAGAGTGGTTAGTGAAAAATATTGGACGTATTTAATGGTAAAATATTGAAGGTGTTTAATGGTAAAATATTGAAGGTGTTTAATGGTAAAATATTGAACGTATTTAATGGTAAAATATTGAAGGTGTTTAATGGTAAAATATTGAAGGTGTTTAATGGTAAAATATTGAACGTATTTAATGGTAAAATATTGAAGGTGTTTAATGGTAAAATATTTAACATAATTAATGGTAATTTTTTTTTGTGTTTAACGTCCGACTATTGTGCACACTTGGGCTAATGCAGACGATGGGATGATTTATAGCGTATGAAAATGCCAAGCCCTAGCCGGGAATCGAACCCGGGTCCTCGGGGTGAAAGCCCAGTACGTTATCAACTAGGCCACCGAGGCGGCCATAAAGGTAAAATATTTAAGGTATTTAATGATAAGATATTAAACGTATTTAATGGTAAAATATTGAAGATAAACATATTTTATATTTTACTTATTTAGAGTAAAGCATCACTTAAAACTAGAAGTAATGAGACTTTGAATCTATCGAAAAAAAATTTATGTTTCCGTGTCTCCCCTGCCGCTCTAATTTCGACAAGTTAAAACTGAAATATCAGGAGAAATAAATAAATCTTATTTGCATCAAAACAATATAAAAAAGAGAAACGTTTTTCAAAATTGTTCGATATTTAACAAACTTTGTATTTATGGATCTTAACAAAATCTTTTCTATATAAAAAAATCACTAATAACTTAGAAAGTTTTTTTACACCAGCCGACCTTTGACAGTTTGAACAAACGTAAATAGAATGAGATTAAAAAGTATTTTCTATCTTTAGCCAATAATTACTTTTGAAAAAGAGCATTTAAGTCTCTTAAAGCTGTATTCCCTGCATGAGCGTGCAACCTAGCTGCACCTATTGAGAGGATTTAGACGTCCTCGCGGTACCCGAATCTAACACGTACACTTACAACACTACACTTACTACTTTAACACTTTAAACTCACACTTACATCTAGGGAGGCAATGTGCTTTTCGTCTTTAAAAAAATATGTAACTGTATCGGGAACATAAACAGAATAGAATTAAAAATTATTTTTCATGTTTGGGCAGCAATCATTTTTGAAAAAGAGAATTAAAGTCGAAGTTGCTTTAAGTTATCAGATTGCGAAGCAGCAGCGCAGACAATAAGGACGTCGCTGATTCATTCTTGTTAAGATATAGTTTTATATTTGAAACAAGACCCTTACAGAACCTAAGTATGTACTTAACCATTTTACATTGACCCTTTCAGTGCAGACAGTAACCCTTTCATCTTCCATCCGAACCTTTCACTTTACATTTAATTAAGGTGGGCCTCGCCTCTCCCTCTACCTCAGACAGGAAAAATTTAAGTTAGGACAGAACAATAAATTGCCTGTTCGGAGTTCGAACCCGCTCACACCTAATACACTAACTGGCCTTAGACCGCTCAACTGTTTGACCAGTCTGAAATTATTTCATTTAACAAATCCCGTAAGTCGTTGATTATTGTTTGGTTATGTTAACAACTCATTTATTTAATGATATTTTTAAATATTATTTAAAAAAAAAAATTGTTAGAGCTAAAAAATGCTGAGTTTAGATTTAAGTAAAACAGTCTTTGGTAAAACCGGACGTTGGAACTGAAAGGGTTCAGTGTTTACATTATGACAATAAAAATACACTGATTATAAAAATGGTTTTATAAAAATTGTCTGGTCAGTGATAACAAACCACTTCTTGCGATACACAGAAAAAAGTGATGATTAATTACACACTGTTTAATTTTCAAAATGAATTTATATTTTCAGTAGTAATAAACAAATAATTATATCGAATGACGTCATTCACATTAAAACCAATACTTCGTATTCGTCGCACCTGATCTCTTGTCCTCCGTATGGAATGTAGCAGCAGCCGTGGCTTTGTTGAACCTGAAACATGCAACGTGAACCCATGAAGAATGTACGACAATCACACAACCACACAACCACACAACCACACAGCACACCAGGGAAAACGCGACAGTAATTCAGTTTGTTCACTTCAAGGTCGTAGACTGGAATTACTGCTGTAAGTTCATCCCAGTTTACCTGCAAAGTTGGTTATTCATACGATTAGAGCGGTAAACAACGACGAGGATACAAATTTTGGAATTAAACTGGAGGTGTTATTGTCGCACATGAACGCATTTTAACATATTTAACATTTAACATTTTAACATGATTGTTTTAGGGATGGTTGTGATGTTGGATTTTGAGCGTCGCATGATGCGAGTGCACAAATTTATTTTGGTAGTTATATTAAAAGATCAGTTGTTTTATGTTAATTCGTAACGATCAGCTGATTTCATTGAACAGCTGATAGGCTATAATAAATTTTAGGTTAATGTTGTTAAAAGCTATGCTAATTCGTGTGCTTTCGAACGAATTATCATAAATAAAATAAAAAGGAAGAAGAAACATGATACATTATTTAATTTTTCGTTCAATAACAGATTTTTTTAAAGTTTGGCAACCTGTACGGTATTTTTGTTAGTAAATACTATACAGGTTATAATTAAAAGAATTGAGAACACAGTTTTGAGAACGACAGAGTGCAATATAACTCGAATAGAACGTATTTGTGATTCAAAGAATGAATAATGTCTTAATATTTTGAAAATAAAAATATAAGGCTGATATATAGCTAGCCTATACACGATTTTTTGTTTTTTTGTTGTTGTATATTTATAGATTATGTTTCAGGAAATGTTAAATGAAATAATTAAAGTTTTATTTTAAAAATACCAATTTTTAACATTTTTACCAAAAGATGTTTAAATGTTTTTGTTTTTGGTTATTTATAAACTGGTCTTAAACAATATTTACACGACAAATTTCAATAAAATCGGTCGATTATTTTAATCTCCGGCAATATGATTACACAAATATATATACTACCTTACAATTGGCACTCTGTGTAGGATTTTTTTACATTTAATATTGAAAATTCAACACAAAGTAACAAATTAAAGTCAGTTTTGAAAAAATTTCAACTAAAATATGAAAATGTTACATTAAAAACAATAATTTTGCAATAAATAAAACGCTCACCGGATAAACAATATTTACACGACAAATTTCAATAAAATCGGTCGATTATTTTAATCTCCGGCAATATGAACACGCTCACCGGATTTTAAAACTTAAAGAAAATCTAAAGTTATTTTTTTCTTCTATCACCAAACGCTTAGTATACTTCGAAAATTGTATTTATAAATTTCTCAGTTTGTGAATAAACCTAAAAAACAAACGCAATGGCCAAGGTTTGATTTGGTTTACTTTTTCAAACAAACCGTAAAAAATACAATGTAACAATATTCGCAAATATTTGTTACAAAAAACCAAACAAACGATTAATGATTAAACTTCCACTGATTTTTTCCAGCTCGTACAGAAATTTGCATGCTCACCAATTCAAATTAATACTTTTAATGATCAGTTTTTAAATGAAAACGTTTTTCCATTTGTTTTATCTCAACATTTATAATTGTGCATTTACAATACTGTACCATCCTCCGAATAAGCTATTTAGCTAAAGTGTTGTTAGCAGTTTGAATTAATTAGGCCGGTAAATAATTAGTTCACAGTTTGATATTCAAGTTGGTTTGTATTTGTAAACATTATGCCAGATAACTAGGCAATTTAATTGGAGGCCAAATAACAATAACGTGTTTATTGACTCATATTGTATTGTTGAAGTTATTTTATTTATGAATGATGTATAAGTACTTTATTATTAATTAACGGTTTATATTTAATTATGTTAAAATAATAAATAAACGCTACAGCAAATTATATTAATTTTTTTTATAACTTTCGGTTTGAATGCTATTGTTTTAATGCAGGCAATCTGGGTAATTTCTATATTATGTTTGTCCGAAGCAAACTTACTCCAATCAAATTCGGATTATCTATTTCCAAGTGTTTCCTTCTTACACGATCTCGAGATGCAAAAAAAAATCAGTTTATTGTATACGTGCAAGTGTCTTATCTACCCTAGGAAAGAAATAAAAAATAAGTTTAGGTTAGGATATTGTTAAAAATTTAAAACTAAAAGTTTTCGAACCTTTACCAGCGAAGGTTTTACAATCAGCCGCTTAATCTAAAATTAATTGTAACCGCGATAGGGAAAACTTTAAAAATAATTAAAGTAGTAATCACATTATTAAAAGTAGTTTCTCAATTTTGGCAGTATAATTGAAAACAATATTTTTTTTTTGAAAATTTTAATTTGTAATTTATTAGAACTTGTAGGAATTTTTATATTGGTAATAAACAAAAAGTCCCTATATATATATATATATATATATATATATATATATATATATATATATATATATATATATAATCTAAAGGACCCAATATATTGAAATAAATTTTAAAGATTTACCTCACATTGAGAATCATAATTGAAACGCAAGCTTTTGTACGACATTTGAAAACAAAGTCAAATTATTTTTTTAAAAATGATAAAAAAGCAAAATTAAATTGCTGAGTAGGTCTTTGTTTCTTTAAATTTTAAATAACTGTTTTAAATTTTATATTTTTAGATTAATGGTTCTACGCTTATGATTGAATGAAGTCTGTCACGCCCATTTTGACAGATCGGATTTCTTATATTTTCCTCTTTGTCATTTAGGCCTACTTTTGTTGATAATTTCTGAATTATTGAATTTATTGAATATATTGCATTTAGGAATTTATTGAATATGTTAAATTATGAATGTGCTTGTAAGTTACTAATATTGTAATACACTTTCTCCGCAGGGGGTGCAGACTAACTGCACCTACTAAGAGGATTGTAGAACGTCCCTCGCGGTACCCGAGTCTCACACACTTACACTTACAACACTACACTTACTACTTTAACACTTTACACACACTTACATTTAGGGAAGCGATAATAGCTAATACTTATTTTAAATTTAACGAATTGAATTACAAATTATAATTTGCAGGCGTAAGTAGATTTTGCAGAATAATCCTTTTGATATGCATATTAGTGTAGTAATGAGTAACAGATTAGAGCTGCAAAAATATTAGAATAAAATTTTCCTTTGTAAAGTATTTAGTTCGACTCTAATCTGCATTGAAGTAATAATCGCACGTAATTGCAAGTTTTAATTCCCGCGGGGCGCAATTAACCAAAGTTTTATAAACTTTACCTTGCCGGGTATTAGAGAGCCGTCGTGCATTGCCCGCCCCATGTATAAGTCCTCGCCGTCACTGGTCCTGCCGAAGATTACAGCCTCTTCTGGGATGTCTCCATCTCTTGAGTATTTCCAGGCTACGTGGTTGGATAGCAAAACCTGAAGCGAACGTTTAATATAAATGTTTACTACAGCTTGCTGCTTTACTACACATTTTTTAATCACCAATTTACTAGAAACTGACACAATTAATTAATATCACGTAAAGAAATTGATTTCGGTAGTCTTACAGGTACGTTCATTACACAGTAATATTCGATCAATAGTTAAAAAATGTCTGCTACTTATAACTTAATAAAATCTAATTTTTTAACTTAAATTTGTTTGGAAATTTGATTTCATTATCATAAGCAATGTTAAAATCTGCATAAATTAACATTTTAAACTTTCAAATTACCTTAACACTTTAAAATACATATACAAGCTGATTTTAATGCAAATTATGATAGTAATATAACATTTTAAAAAATTAAGATATTTTCGTGGAAATTAGCTTCTGTTACATCAACAAGAGTATAAGTTGTACAACTTTAACGGTTTTTACTAATGCTGCCATTAATTACGAATAGGTAATTATTTCTTCCAACAATGCGTAGACCCTATATTGGTACAAAATATTAAATAGCATCCAGTTAATCTTACCTGGAAGGGATGTACGGTGTGCTCCTGACCCCCGTAGGGCACCAAGGCGTGGCCAAGATGGGGAGCTACTTTGGCTGGAATCAGGTCCCCATTGTGGTGTCCTCTACCCGCGAACAGTTTGCTACCATCCTTGTCTATTCCTGCCAGAACCGCTTCACGAGGAATATTGTGGATTTCCGCGTGAACCCATTCAATGTTGCCCCTGCAGTGTCCGGGTGGGTTCCATCCGTGCCCTGAAAATTGAGCGGTAATCAAAGCATATTGATTTTAATGATCTGCTACTTGCTGTATTTTATGCCAGCTGGACTAACGAAGCAGTGGGATTACCGTTAATGGTAAAAGAAAAACTTACGGCAGTAACTTCAACTAAGAACCTAGGAACCTGATGAAAAGAAAATGATCGATACTTTAGCACCTCGGACATTTCACTCACTATCTGCGTCTATCCTGAGTAATTCGTTTAATATCATAAATTTAAGATAACGAAGTGTATACTTTTAGGTATTTTACCACGTTTTGCCTCGGAGAATTGTACTATCGATAATGTTTTTGTAAAGATGGATTTAAGCAAAGAAAATAGTGGACAATTAGAAAAGTAATGAAAATAAGGTCTTAAAGCAAATTTCGAACTAATTATATATATATATATATATATATATATATATATATATATATATATATATATATATATACATAGTATTATAAAAATATGGAAGAAATTATTTCACATTCAATTATTTCCGCAAGAATAAACTGAGTAGATAATTTAATTTGTAAGAGGATTTAAATATTATGTTTTTGTTTCACTTAGACTAAATAAATAAGCGGAACAGAAGGAAGATGTTATTTTTAACAAAATATTATTACAAAATTAGCAATTAAAGCAATTATGATATGATTCAGACCCAGATTCTTGAAATAAGCGTCGTTTTTGACCACCCAACGTTCTTGACCACACACACTATATATATATATATATATATATATATATATATATATATGTGTGTGTGTGTGTGTGTGTGTATGTGTATACACGTGTGTGCGCGCAAGTCACGTTCGAAATTTGGGTTCGATTTAAACTTGGCAGATAAATCAATTTTCGTATTAGCTTTGACTAGTTCGTGACCCAGAGAAATCCAAAATACCTGCCATTACTAGTATGAAAAAAAATCATTACTTTTATCGCACAATATTCTGAAAAGTACGATCAGCGTTAAAATCTGCATTAAATAGAATTATGAATTTTCAAAATCCATTGAAACTATGAAAATTAAACATTGAGTTTTAATTTTGTTGTATTTTCAATGTATTCGAATGTTTAAAATGCCAATACAGCATGCATATTATAATTGTGATTGTGATTGTAAAAACATAATTTCAAAATGTTATGATAAAATAATATTTTAAGAAATTCGCTTCGACAAGTCAACGAGTGAGTGTGAAATAAGAACTTTTAATTAAGCTCAACAAATATTAACAATGATACGCTTTTTAGACTGAATGTAACATTTAAAAAAATGTTTTTATCAGCAAAACATACAATAAGAGAAAAGGTTTGCTTAAAGAAACATTAGTAAAATTCAAACAGCTGTTCTTCCAGCTGTTGTGTAATTAACAACTGCTGAACAATAAAAACGTATCGAATATGTACTTACAATCCATTACGCACTAGAATTTTTAAAACAGTTATCGCAAATAACACAAACTACAACTGAAAGAAATACACTTTGCTATCTGTATATAAGGACGCTTCGTTTAAGTGTAATTTTGTGATTAGGCGGTGATTGGTAAAAATTCCAACGTATTGTCAGTCATATCATATGTTACTTCAAGTACACCGAGAAATGGGTATTAACCAGCTGATATGATTCCAAGGTTATTTGTAGGACGTTATCGACTTTTTTAGTTGAAATGTTTGTTATTCATTTTGTCACCGTTACACATATCTCACGTTTAATTTATAAAGGGTAAATTTATATATTAAAAATCTGTATTTTTAAATTTAAAAAATATAATTTTAAAGCACATACTCAGGATCCGTGGGCGCTTTGGTTCAAATATAAACTAGAATAGATCACGTGACTACCGCGTCTTCTGCACTGCTGCGATGCGGGCTGTGCATTTAGGCCTAATTCTTTTTTTGAACGTTTCTGAGCCCGAACGTGAAAATGACTTTTGCGTCCTATTATACTTACCCGCACTGCAAATGGCCGAATGGCATAAAAAACCTTCTAAAGCCTTTTGATTTTTTTCAAAAGTGTCTTTTGTTGAGGTTTATAAACACAAAAATATGCAAAATAACGAAACATCCTAAAAGAACGTTTTATTTTTATTTAGGTTAACAACTAGGCTTACAAATTACTTCAGATTTCTCTGACAAAATATTTAGAAAATTTGATTTTTCGAAGAGGTCTGGTTGCAAATATTTTTTTTTTTGTGTGTTTAACGTCCGACTATTGCGCACACTTGGGCTAATGTAGACGATGGGATGATTTATAGCGTATGCAAATGCCAAGCCCAGGCCGGGAATCGAACCCGGGTCTTTCGGGAATCGTGGGCTTTTGGGGTGAAAGCCTAGTACGGTATCAACTAGGCCACCGAGGAGGCCTGGTTGCAAATAAATATCAAAGCTATATTTATTCGGTATCAGTATCACTTCAAGTTTTGAAATTATCCCCACACTTGATAAATAACAAACATACCCTTAACATTTAACTCTTTAACCACCCCTAAATATTTTTGAACACTAAATATTAACTAATCCGTATACTTCTCCCGGTATTGGGCGACTTCAAAGACCACTTTCACAGCTTTTATTGATATCGGACACATTGTTTGTACATAAAAATTGCGTCACCGACTGGCGCGGATTTATGAATCCTGAAATATTACAAATTTATACGTGATGTTTTCAAAATCATTTATGGTGTGGATGTAAAGTATAGTAAAGTAAAACATTTTTGGGGTTACTGTATATAGAAGTTTTTGTGATCTTTAAAACATCGATCTGGTGATTCTGACTGATCTATCCTTTTCGAATAAGTTCAAAAATTTCTTTACATCTGAGATATCTGTCAGATTACAGTCAAGGGCGAGATTTACTGGATTTAATTTAAAACTTAATTTATTAACGGTAACGATGTCGAACAGATCAAAACGCTAATCGATTTACCTTGTTTAAAAACAGCTTTATATCACTCCTAATGTTATATTTTTGTGTCTAAAATTTGAAGATAATCTTTTGAAATTTCTTTTGCATAGTTCATTGCAAGTTACGATGTAACCACATTTTTATATGTTGAGAATTCTTAGTAACTCTCGATGAGGCACTGGTAGGACCTGAATGCTAATGTTTTATCGTTCACGAATTGATTGTGGCAACAGCATATTCCTCTTCATGACCATCAACTTTAAAAAAACTAGATCCCGTCCATCGCCATGCAACTGTTTTATGTCGGCTGCTTTTCGTTCTAGTCCCGTTGTGAGCGTTCTCGCGGAGGCAGGTGATCTTCCGCTCTCGAAGAAGACAGCAGCTAAAAGTAAACTAATGCAAGAAATTAATTGTGTATAACAATGTTTTCGTAATCAATTGCTCTGAATATTTGAACAATTGCTCCGCTTGGCATTAGAACGTCCCGTGTTTTTGACGACTTGTGTAACTACCTCCAGTGTTTCAAACATTGACAAGTTTTGTTTATCTATGGACTGTTACTATGCCAATCTTCAATTTATCATTATCCTCTTACGTGAAGTACGAGGACAACATGTAAATTGTAGGTCAAGTTAACTGTTTCTCTAAACACATGTACGGATTTTGATAAAATTTGCCATGCAGTTTGCTTATATCACGGAAAATGTTTCAATTTTGCAAATATTTGTTTAAAGTTTTCTGGTAAACTAGTAAAAAGCTGTAAAACTAATTACGAAATTGGTAAAATTCGATTTTATCAAAAATGGCTCTAATGTTTTTGTTCAAATTTTGTTTCAGTACAGTTCGTAAGTACCTCAACGATATATATGCCCCCCTATATTTACAGAAAGTCTGGTTTGAGTACAATTGAAAAAAACTCTAATCTAACTTTTCAGAACTGATTTATCAATTTTTACATATATATATTTAACGACCACTTAAAAGTGATCAAGAATCGACTCTCATTGCTTGATTTCGGGTCTGGATCTTACCATGATGACGTTGAAATAACTCATTCTTTAATGAACATTCGTTAAAAATACATTTTATGCTTGTGTAATTTAGGCAAAATACATGCGAAATTTCATCAAAATAGTTTTATTACTTTATAGCTATGTGCAAAGAAAGTAGACACGGAAACATTTAGGATTGAATTAGATTATCAACAATTAAAAACATTTTGAACACTTATGTTTTCAACACTTCGTATTATAACTCTTTTATATTAATAACAAGTATAATAATACGTTTTTAATAACTCTGTAGCAGTTACTTAACATATTACTAAGTAAAATGTATCGTCCAAATAATTATGAAAAATTCTTTATAATTAAAAAAATGTAAATCACAGCTATAAAAAGATAAATAAATTTACAACAGCTCAATTCGTTCTGTTATCTTTTACATTGTTGATAAAACAATCATATACATAAAAATAGGCCAATATAAAATTGTTGTTTATAACTGATAATACCAAGAATAAGTATAATTATTGGTTACATAGTTATTGTTGTACACGCCCTGGTAGGTCTTAATAAGTACTTTAAACAGATTATTTATTCCTTAGAAGTATAATATACTGATTTAATATCAATAATTTCAAAGAAAGCTCATTATCAGTCTGAACTGATCCGATTGTATTCCTACAATCAAATTGTATTCTTACTAAAACGAATTGTTTTTTTGACGCCATAATTTAAGTAATTGTTTCCTGAAGTAACACGACATAATAATTGAAAAAAAACTTTTTTGCTCTAAAAAGACGCTATAATTTAAAGAATTGTTTTTGGACTAAAACGACGATATAATTAAAAGAATTGTTTTTGGAATAAAACGACGCTATAATTCAAAGAATTGTTTTTGGTATAAAACGACGCTATAATTTAAAGAATTGTTTTTAGGCAAAAACGACGCTATAATTCAAAGAAATGTTTTTGGTCTAAAACGACGCTATAATTCAAAGAATTGTTTTTGTACTTAAACGACGCTATAACTCAAAGAATTGTTTTTGGACTAAAACGACGCTATAATTCAAGGAATTGTTTTTGGAATAAAACAATTCCAAAAACGCTATAATTTAAGAATTGTTTTTGGGCTAAAACGAATCTATAATTTTAAGAATTGTTATTTGACTAAAACGAAGCTATAATTTAAAGAATTGTTTTGTGTTAAAAATGACGCTATAATTTAAATCTGTATACCAATTTTGAGTAATTTTATGAAAATGTAAAAAAATTACAAAACACGAGCTCGCGCACATACCCATACACACACACTCTAATCTAACCCCAGCCAAAAATCAACCTATTCTGCACATAATCGTCGGCCAAAAGAAAACAGCCCCCACTGGTAATTTTAAAAGTATCCTCATTAAGAACGACTTCCTCTAGCTACTACGATTCTTTTTGTATATACTGTGACTGGTTTCTATTGGAATACAATGAGGTAAACTTGGGCACGTGATACATTCATAGCCTCCGGCATACATATTCATACGGAACTTTTTATTGAATATCTAACGTACCTGCAAGTCAAAGTCTTTGCGGCCTAGCTTCTTAGCAACGAGAAGTTTGAGGTAAACTTTTTTTTTTTGACAAGGGTTGAAGTGTTTTGTTTTGAGTTGACACTGAAGTTTTAACTTTTTTTACGTAAGGTAGTACCAGGTGTTTCGTATATATTTGCTAAAGCCTGATGTACGCGAGTAGGCGTATTGAGAAGAGGTTGGCACTATCCGTTGGTTGGCACTATCCGTTATATAGACAGAGTCGAGACAGAAAGTAACGTGGCTTCACTCACCCAACTTGCAGTTACTTCGTGTAATTCTCGAATTTGAAGTTTACGTAAATAAGCTTTGTGTGTTAGTAAAGTAACAACACAGCTCCTTTGGTCAAAGGAGGAAGAACCCATTAGGTAACATTCACATCTGACATAAATTTACTAATGTTATAGACACCTGGATTTTCGCGTATTTATTGTTCACCTATAATATTTACAAAACGTATTTTTTTAACCTAATTAGCGTGGATCCTACGGAACAAACAATAACTTAGTAACTAAACCTAACATACCTAACGCTACACTAGGAATTCCACATCAGTTCTCCCTTGATTGCAATCTAGACAAGGAATGTTTAGTTGATCCTAATAATTTTAGTGTAACGAAAATATGACCGAATTTCACATCGGTTGCAATATAAGCGCAACGCAATCACGAGACTGTTTTACGGTTTTATATCTTCTGATTTTGTGTGTTCTACCGAATCGCTACTTAATTTTTGGACGGGCTATTAATGTAGTAGTAGGTAATATAAATTTTGTCAATACGTCATATTTCCCCAAAGACTTTGTTTAATGCAAAACATGATTAAATTTAAACTCGAGTAATTCCCGTAGTTATTCCAATTGGTGTTGTTATATTAATTGAACTACTGTTGCCTGTTGTATTGATCCAATCAAATATAGTTCCGTTGGTTTTTTTATGACTACAGTTTGTTTGAAAACATCAGCGAGACAATTCTGATATCGTTATTTAGTTTCTGATTAAATACGTAAAACAAGCATAATTGGATTGGAAAGCAGGTGTCGAGAGCAGAGAAAGTTTCTCTTCAACAGTGTAAAGGTTAATGCAGCACGAAGTTGTTCTGCTGACGTGATGAAAGAGTTTAGAAAAAGTTTTTAAAAAGTCTCTTGAACACATTTTCAAAAGTGAACGGTTTTTTTTGTTTTTCACTATTTTATTATCATATTTCATATACTTTCATGTTTGTAACTCTGTTCCAATATTTTTAAAATAAGAAAATTAACCCTGTCTGCCGCAGTGTTCATGAATGTAAACAAACCCAGGTTTTGTTTTTCATTATATTTTCCCACCGTAAATTTCTCTCATTTCACATTTTTAACACTGGAAATTAAAAATTTGAGCAATATCTAATAAACTAAGTTTTTTCAGTTAGGGCGTTTTTTCTTGGTAACCGTATTTTTCGGGGATATATAGATACAAAGGTTTTTATTTTTTATGGAATACATTCACTCATATTGTGAAAATATCGATTTTCATATAATTTATTAACAGTGTTTTTATTCAAACAGAATATTTAAAACCATTTCTTTTACATTTTAATATGGATCCGAGATTTGAAAAAACTAGTTTTACATACCAAAATTTCACAAAAATCGATTTAATTAGTTTAGATCCAATTTGTGTGTGTGTGTGTGTGTGTGTGTGTGTGTGTGTGTGTGTTTGTGTGTTTGTATGCGCGTGTGTATTGCACAGGGAACGACGAACAGACTAAAAAACATTGTCATGTTGACGAGATAGCAGAGGATTTTCGTAAATAATATTTTCTTGAAACGTTGATTTTACCATCGCACAGAATATTCATGTGCTATTACTTTAAACTTTTTAATTGCATTGAATGATCTCATCCGTTAAAAAATAAATTTCTTAATTTCAACGGTTTTTGAAAATTAAAAATGTGAATTTATGCATGGTTGAATGCTGGAAACGATGGTGGAATGTCATTTTCAATAAAAGTTAGGGCGAAACGTTAAGGCGTTTTAAAATTGAAACTGTTAATTAAGTTTTGTTGCTTAAGAAAACCTTGGATTTTGGTATCCAAGGTATTACCAAAATCGTTTTTTGTACAAAGTTTCAATCAAGTCAGACTAAAATTCCGATCAAATACATCGGAAAGGTGTAAAATGTTACACATATTTACATAGAAAGAAATGTTAAAGACCGCTCAAAAAGTGATCTAGACGTCAGGATCGGCGGTCATTTGAAGGTCTTGGGTGTGGGTCCTAGCAAGACGCAGCTCTAGTAATTCATTTTCCAATAAACCCATTTTTTCAGGAGACCTAAAAAAGAATAAATTCATCAAAATCACAAGTGATTGTTTTACTATCACCAATGTACCTTCATACTGCGTATTTTGGGCAAGGGTAAATCTGTTGAACAGTTTAAATATGTTTCGCTTTTAAAATATTTTAAACAAATTCTAACCATTGGTCTATTGTACCGCAAGTGTTACAAAATTTTGCAATTCGTTCACGCTGAATGCCTATTTGTCGCATTTGCTATGTCCTATACGTACTTTATATGTAGACCGTAATGCGTTCATGCCCACACAATTAATTATTGATAAGTTGTCCTAGTTAATCAGCACCAACAAATCAAATATTGACAGTGACTTAGGCGTTTCCCGGAAAGTGAATGCATTCCGCTCTACTGATAACGACTAACACGAGATAAGGAATACATTATCTGTTCGTAAACACTTTAGATTACGTCACCACTTTTTAAGAGGTAATCCATTTTATTTTGGCGCTTTTTATTTTATTTCCAAGCAAAGCTGTGGATTTATTGCCATCTGTTGTTGTTACAGATTTCGTAGTATTGTTTCGCCTTGATTATGGTTTGATGAATATTGTTCCAGTTTTAAACTGGATAAAATTTTCCGAATTTAGTTTTAGGTGAAGTGTGTAGAAAGATTGTGAAGAGGTTTTCTGAGAGTTTTATGAATTATCTTCTTCAGGTTCTTAGAAACAAATATCGTTTTTACTTATTATTTCACTGAGATGAAAAGTTATTTTAGTGAATTAGGTTAGGTTTGGTTAGGTTAGGTTAGGTTTGGTTAGGTTAGGTTAGGTTAGGTTAGGTTTGGTTAGGTTAGGTTAGGTTAGGTTTTGTTAGGTTAGGTTAGGTTAGGTTAGGTTTGGTTAGGTTAGGTTAGGTTAAGTTATGTTAGGTTAGGTTTGGTTAGGAATCAAGTCCCGGTACCATGTTTTTATTACTAGCGAGTTTTCATTGGAAAAACAAACTATTAGAGCTGCCATTATGGTAAGACTGTAACCTTAAAATGAACATCTTTCCTGACTTCTACACCATATGTTAAAATCGCTTTATATTTGTGTGTATGTGTGTGTGTGTGTGTGTGTGTGTGTGTGTGTGTGTGTGTGTGTGTGTGTGTGTGTGTGTGTGTGTGTGTGTGTGTGTGTGTGTGTGTGTGTGTGTGTGTGTGTGTGTGTGTGTGTGTGTGTGTGTGTGTGTGTGTGTGTGTGTGTGTGTGTGTGTGTGTGTGTGTGTGTGTGTGTGTGTGTGTGTGTGTGTGTTTTAGCACACTTGCGTTCGTAATATTTGTCCGATTTGATACAAATTTGTCGCAAAAATCGATTATAGTACAAATTTATTAACCAACAAAATTCATTCGACAGTTTCAAAGTGGTAAACGATTTAATTTAATAAAAATTCATAAATATTATTAAAAATCCGATTTCATACATTGATTAGCGTTAAACACTGCATAAATTAGCATTCTGTATTTTCAAAATCCGTTAAAATCAATAAGTTTTTTAACTGAACAGCGGTCAGTTCATTTTTAATGATTTGAAAGTTTAAAATGCTAATATATGCAGCTTTCAATGCTAATTATGATGGTAATATTAGAATTTAAAAAGAGGTAAGACAAAGAAAAAAATACTTTTGGATATTAGCTTCTATCATGTCAACGAGATACGCGCTTGCCTCAAGCATTTACTAAGAAACTCTTTTTGAATCTATTTTTTGAATAAAAACTTTTAAAAACATTTCTTTTTAAATGTGCTTACACGTTTTCGTTAAGTACTTATGAAAAACGAATATATTGCTACGTGAAAGTCTGGTTTATGAGTCAAATTAAATTTTATTTCTCTGAAGGCTATCCCGATATACTTGTAAATATACATAACTCAATTTAGCAAATTCCAAGTAAATTAACTTCAACTTGTAAAGGATAACAGAAAAATGCGGTCGGTTTTTAAAATTTCTGACAAACCTTAAGTTTGTTTATTTCAAATTTTGTGAGTGACTTTAAACAATAATTTGAGTAAGACTTAATGAACTTATGTTAAAAAATTAGATTGATTTTTCTTTATTTAAAAATGGATTTTTGGAAAAAAATTGCATGTGAGAATCGTGTAATATTTTTATGCTACATTTATTTTTAATGAGCTACCAACAGCAAAGCATCGAAGAAAAAGCTGTTGTTAACTTTTAAACAATCTTGATAAAACATATTAAAATATAATACAGTTCAGTATAACAAAGAGCTGACGGTTTCTCCAGTATCGTATGAACCTTATTTGAACCGACTACAGTAATGGAATCGAATTATAACATTATTTTTTTATATCTTACAATCTTTTTTAAATCTTATTTCGCTATCATAATAAGCATTAAACTCAATTTACAGTAAGCATTTGCGCTGTGCGCATGCGCGAGCCCCCCCAACTGACTCGCCGGATATTGTGCAAACATCACTGTCCGCTGACTCTCGGCGCCGGCGCATGTGCATAAACATCTAGGAGAAGTCCGCCATCTTGTTTGTGCTGTGAGATTATTTTAAGTATGTACCTTTTTTTTTGCCCCTAGGGCGCTGACTTGGGTCTTAGGCCGACAAGGGGAATAAATGGCGTTGGGGGTGGGTCTAACTGCAACTGTAGGCCAAAATTTAAAGGCACATAATTAAAATAACCTCAAAGCACAAACAAGATGGCGGACTTCTTCTAGATGCATATGCACATGGGCCGGCGCCGAGAGTTCAGCGGACAGTGATGTTTGCACATTCTCCGGCGAGTCAGTGTGGTGGGGGGGCTCGCGCATGCGCACAGCGCAAATGCTACTGTAAATTGAGTTTAATGCTTATTATGATAGCGAAATAAGATTTAAAAAAGATTGTAAGATATAAAAAAATAATGTTATAATTCGATTCCATTACTTACAAAAAACATTAACATTGACTGTGTCAAATTCGCTTTTCTATTTCACTGGATTTTGAAAATGTAAAATTTTTATTTATGACAATATTGAAGCTAAATTTGATGGTGAAGTCAGATTTTCAAAAAGATGTAAGAAAAAAAGGAAAACTGAGGTAGGATACTATTTTTTTAGATTTAGAATTCCCGCCATTTTGAAACTGTTTAACTGATTTTACTATGTTATGATTTCACTACAATTAATACTATAATCGATTTTTGTGACGTTTGAATGAAACCGGACTAAATTGCGAAAGTGGGAGTGTGTTTTTTGTAAAACATCCTCAAAATACATAGTAAAGTGAGGATAGCCTCTCATTTCAAGTTTTGGGTTTGGGTTGCCATAATGACATCTCTAATAACTCATTTCTACGGAAAAGTTTCTAAACTATATGACTGTTCATAGTTATTATAAAAAGTTAATAAACAAAGCTATGAGATTTTTGAACATCGAAAATCTTAGAGTGTTGCTCAAAATTATTTTATTTTATTTATTTATTTTGTTGTTGTTGTTATTTTAAAAGAAAAAGCATATTGAGGCTAAAATCGTCTCCCTAAATGTAAATGTGTGAGTAAAGTGTTAAAGTTGTAGTATAAGTGTGTGTTATACTCGGGTATCGCGAGGTATCTAAATCCTCTCAATAGATACAGCTAGTCTGCACCCCCTGCTGGGGGGATCAAAATTATATTGAGTTCAGGGAAGGCATAACAAATTTTATAATAGTGCCGTTAAATTTATCACAAAAATCACTTTGTCAGATCTCGTTACATAGCAGTTTCCATCAGTAGATTCAACGTATCACAATTTGATTTCCATTATATAGGTCATGAAGTGTATGTTACACGATGCTAAACCACGCTTGGTTAAGCAATGTCAGATAAGCGTTGCTTTGATACGTTTAACACTGCCTTTTACGATCCAGTTTCCAGTCAAACGGGAATCGTCAACACTTCTAGAATTTCAGTCGGATCGCTTTCAAATGACGGCGCTCGTTAAAATAAAATTAGTTTGGGCCGCTGCACTTTGCCAATTATCGAAAATATTTCGCAGTTGCCCTAGTTCCTGAACCAGTGATTCACGAATTTAGTGCGATATGTAACGCTGATTGTATTTTAAATATTAAAACTAGGAAGCAAATGATGGTCTGAAAATAGCATCACATGTAATAATAGCGCTAATTTCCATTTTTTTAATAGAGAAATTGTGGACAATTTTTTTTCTAAAAATAGTTTTTTATCAACATATAAGATTTTGGCTTTATAGGCGGGACCAGCCTTTGTTCGAGCAGCGGTATCTAACAACTCTTGTAGCTGTTTTAACTTATGCAATATAATCAAGTTAGTTCAAAAAAATGTCCCCTCTCTCTCTCTCTCTCTCTCTCTCTCTCTCTCTCTGTGTGTGTGTGTGTGTGTGTGTGTGTGTGTGTGTGTGTGTGTGCGCGCGCGCGCGCGCGCGCGTGTTCACTATTTTATTATTCGTTAACAACATTATATAAACTGTAATAATATTCATACAAGATTGACTAAAATTATCCATTTTAGTGTAATATTATGAGTCAGAATATTTCACAGGATATGCTCAACACAATGCACAATATTCGAGAAATTCTCTTTCACAAAATCATTTTATTAACCAGCAAATCCAGGGAATAAACCAGGAACAATACTAATCGAGGCTCTCTCTGTATGGGTAGTGTCATCAATTTGTTGGAAACACAAATATTATTTGTTAATTCCATTCTCTTTCATTTGCAGTTCAAGAAATCTATTAATCTTGTTATTGTAATTGTAACTTTACTGTAAAAGCGACATATTCATATTTAAATACAATAAATTACAAATAATAATACCACTGTTATTAAATGCACACTAAAATGTCACTCTATGCTATGAAAAATGTTTATTTCTAGGTCAGATTTAAAAACAAATAGATAAAGGACATATTTCACTATCAAATAATCAACAAACTTCGTTCATAAAACATGTTCGATGAAATAAATATGAGTTATTTGATGAACTAACCCTTTTTTAGGCTTTGATGCATCTTGGAAGTGCGAATTTGGATTTAATATGTTTAACTTTGTGAAAAATGTCTTTGAGACAACTTTCACAAATGTTTGGACAAAATATTTGGTAAAAATTTCATCAAATATTTAACAATTATATGATCAAATCTTTGAAAGTGTAATATTCCCTTAAAATATTGTTTACAATTTTATTCCATCAGTTCGCTTACCGTGATTTATTTATTTGTTTCACGAAAGGAGTTAATTACATTAATTTCCAACATTATCTTATTATTGGTAATAAGCTTGTAATCAAAGCTTATTAAATTCACGAATAAAATATATTAAATTTTTCCTCCTAAAAATAGATATTTTCTAAAAGTATTAAGTAAAAACATTCTTTTACAATGTACTTATTTACGTAGACAAACATGTTATCATATTTTGACGTATTATCAAATAAATATTAATTAATCACCTCTTAATTCACTAGATGAATAAAACTACATTTATAAAATACATTTATAAAATACATTTATAAAATACTTGTATTAATACTGTCATTAACGTATTGGCATTAATAAAATGAGGTATTGGAACGGCTTAAATGGTACGACCCAGACACGGGTCCTAGAAATGAGCAGCGTCAATTTAACCTCAAGATCACTTTTTAGGGTCGTTAAATTATTATATATATATATATATATATATATATATATATATATATATATATATATATAATATAGCTTGGACAATTTCGTTAACCAGCAAAGTCGTTCAACGGTTTCAAAATTGTAGCCAATTTAAATCTTGAATATTTTTGAATATTTGATTTCATCATCAGCGTAAAAACTGCATAAATTGGCATTTTTATTTTTAAAATTCCCTTGAAATAGAGACATTTTTTTCGGTTGTCAGGGTTCATTTTCGTAACTTCAACTGAAATTGAATATTTCAAATATTAATATAACTTCAGATTTTAAGACTGAAATTATATTAAAAATAATTTATTAAAATAAATAATTAATTATATTAATTAATTTGTGCTGGTGAAATCGGAATTTTAAAAAAAGTAAGAAGAAGAAAAATACTTTTGAAGTTCCGTTTCTATCACGTGATAGACAACTGCGTGGTGATTATTTTGGCTGTACATACACATTAAGTAGGGATTACAGTTGGAGGCGAGGGAAATTAACTTTTTTAAAACAAACAATTCTTTGATAATTAACCACTTGTACAAATACAATTTATTGGCATAAAGAGCTAGAAATACGTTATAGTTTGTTATTTTACAATAACGGTTTATGTTTCCGTCGTTTCGCTGCATTTGCACTAGTCTTCAGAAATCCCCGAGGGAAACAATCGCACATTGAAGTACCGGGAGAACGAGGAGGCCAAGAAATCGCGAAACTATCAGGGAATAAACCTGGAACAATTCTAATCGATGCTCTCTCTGTGTGCTTAGTGGCATCAATTTGTTAGAAACACAAATATTGATTGTTAATTCCATTCTCTTTAAGTTGCAGTTCAAGAAAGCTATTAATCTTATTGTAATTGTGACTTTACTGTAACCGCGATGTATTCATATTTAAATACAGTAAATTACAAATAATAGTACCACTGTTATTAAATGCACACTAAAATGTCACTTCATGCTATGAAAAATGTTTATTTTTATGTCAGATTTAAAAACAAATAGATAAGGGACATATTACACTATCAAATAATCAACAAACTTCTTTCATCAAACATTTTCGATGAAATAAATTTGAGTTATTTGATGAACTAACCCTTTTATCAGGCTTTGTTGCATCTTGGA